>JAJIYU010001110.1:0-39248 GCA_030144865.1 Tinospora cordifolia
GCCTTTGTTTTTCACCGACGCGCTTTGTACTTGGTGGTATCTTTTTACGATTCACACGTGCGAGAATTCATAGTTTCCGTGTTACAATCTCTTTCTCTAAAATAACCCTATACCACGGTAAGACAATTTTGAAAAGTGTCCTTGTTTTTTATTTGATAGGTATATTCTTGGGTTAATTTTAAATTAATTATTATTTAAATTATAATAAAAAATTTTTAAATAAAATTTTCTATACTCAAAGCTCAAATGTGATATTTTATTTTACTTTTATTATTTCAAAATAATAAAATTCAAATTTGAAATGTTTAGTTCATATTATTAGATATACTAAATAAATTTAAAATAGCGGGCAAACTAAACAACAAATAAACTTAAGTAGAAAACACATCCTTAGAAAAAAAAATAAAAAAAATAAAGAAAGAATAAGACTAATCCACCAACAAGATAGCTTGAGGTTAGACCTTCAATTTATCTATGTTGAGAGCCTAAGGACATCTTTAACGCCTACTGAGCGGATGGGTGTTGTGCCACCCAGCTGCTACAGTAGCTTTTATAAAAAAAAAAAATGAGTGTTGAGCGCTCAGACGGTACCAAACGCTCAATGTCTATCGGATTAGTAGTGCTGAAGTGGCGCTATGGAACACCACCTCAGTGCTATCAACCGTGCGTTGTTGATGCCCTAAGAAAGCTTTGGGCTAAGTATTTTTACCATTGTCTTGATGAGTGTGAATTGAAAATAGGTTAATCCAACGGGAATGCCTTCAGAATGAAAAAGGGGCAATAGAAAAACGACTCATTCAACTAAACCTGCGATAAAGTTATTCTAATTATGTATAAGAAAGGGCAAATCCGTCATTTCAGCAACCGCGTTTTTTCTTTCGTTCTTTTATTTTTAAACTTTTTGCAGCTTTAAGCCGTAATCGGTCCACGTGTACCCGGATCCGTTCACACGCGACCCTGTTCGATCCGTACGTAGTATGAAAGCGTCGACCGTTCCGCGTAGCCGTGTCGGAGCGAACGAACCGGTGCGGCTCGGTTCCACCACGTTCATTCATTCCACTGCCACCGGCTTTCCACCTACTATAACCGGTTACCCCTTACATCAAAGCGCCCTCCCTCTCTCTCTCTCTCTCTCTTACTCTCTTTAAATCTCTATTTCTCTCTCTCACATACTCTCTCTTCTTTGTTTTGTTTCTCTCTCTACACTTCACTGGGAAATGTTGAATTTGAGCTAATTATTCTGATCGGTTGATGGCGAAGAGAGAACTGGCAACAGCAATGGAAACGGAGAGTTTGATCGGGGCTTACTCTTTTCCGGCGACCGGCATATTCGACGGCTCCTCTTGTTCTGAAGCAGAGAGAGGCTCTTTCAGTGGCTACTTGGACTTGTTGGGTCTTCAAGATTTAAGTCCTTCGTTATTCGATTTACTACAACAACCGCCGCAGCCATCCGCTCTGGCTATGGCGCCGGATCTCTCTCCGGCGCAGCCGGTGACGGAGACTTCTGAGGTTTTGAACTTGCCGGCAACACCCAATTCTTCTTCGATTTCTTCGTCGTCGACGGAAGCTGCTACTGATGAGCAAGCTAATAAGGCTACAACAGTGGAAGAAGAGGAAGAGCAGGAGAAGAGTAGCACTGCTAAGAAACCACAGTATGCTATGACTCAAGAAACTGAAAGTTGTTTTCTTTTTTTTTTTTTATTTCTCTGCGATTATTTAAAAAAAAAAGTTGATGAACACATTAAATTAAAGAGAATAATTCCAAAAAATTTTTTTTTTTTTCAAAAACATTCTTCTCTCTTTGATTTTGGGTGCTTGTGGGTATAGATTGAAGCCGAAGAAGAAGAACCAAAAACGACAGAGAGAGCCAAGATTCGCGTTCATGACAAAGAGTGAAGTTGATCATCTTGAAGATGGTTATAGATGGAGAAAATACGGCCAAAAAGCTGTGAAAAATAGCCCTTTCCCCAGGTATATATATTCAACTATATGCGTATATTTATGAAAAAGCTTAATTTACCTAATTAATTCTCTCTGTAAATCCTAAGATATGGGAAAAATCTTGTAATATATGATCATTTTAGCAAACTGGATTGCTTTTAATTGTTATAACCCATAATTTATTGTTCCATGAATTTTTCTTAGGAGCTACTACCGTTGCACCAGTGCAACATGCGGGGTGAAGAAGAGAGTGGAGCGTTCCTGTGAGGATCCAACCATCGTCGTAACAACATACGAAGGGCAACACACGCATCCGAGTCCGGTAATGCCACGGGGAGGGTCCGCCGGAATCTTGTCGGATACCAGCAGCTTCGCTGCCGCTCTTAACATGCCGACGACAATGCAAATGGCGGCGGCCACTCAAGCCGCCCATTACCACCAGTACCAACATCGATCGTTACTTCATCATCGTCAACAACAACAAAACTATTTCCATCAGTCTAATATTATTAATAATAACAATACCTTAGTACCGCCATCCTCTTTGAGTTCTTGTAATATTTCTACTAGTACGATTGCTACTTCAGCTTCTTCAGGTTTAGTAGTACCACATGAGAATCATGGACTACGTCTAAATGTATGTTCTTCAACGGCTAGCTTTCTCAGAGATTATGGGCTTCTTCAAGATATAGTTCCCTCAGATATTCGAAAAGAGGAATAGAAATAGAAGAAGAGAGAAGGAAAGAAAGCAGAAAGAAAGAAAGAAAGGGACTAAAGACAGCCATTAACTTCTGGTATGCAATTTTCTTTACTGACTGATATTCTTGATCTGATGATGAGGATATGGGACTATTCCTTGATAAAATTAAGAAAACCCCAACTTCTTCGTCACTACAGTACTTCCGTGTATATGTTCTGAAACTCCTACCTGATGATGATGATGACGGTGTTGATGACGCTGATGCAGATGATATAATTTTCTCTGTAACATGATGACTATCTAGCTAGCTACTACTGTGTTAATCTCTCTCTCTCTCTCTCTCTCTCTCTCTCTCTCTCTCTCTCTCTCTCTCTCTCTCTCTTTCCCTGTATGATCTTTTGTATTTAGGGTTTTTTTATTGATCATATTTATCAATTTGGAGGCGTGGGGTTGTTCTTTATTATCTGGGTTCACGATCTCTCTTCAAATATAATTTGTCCTTTGATTTTTGTTCTTTTGGTGGACAAGGGAATATTGTGAATCAATTCATCCAGATTTCAGCACTGTTTGAAATTAGGGTTAAGTTTACAGGGTTACATTAGATTGGTTCCTTCATGGTGCAAGTTGAGTGAAGCTTTTCAGCTTTTCGCTTCTGTGTGAGGGAATCAGCAATATCTATCTGTTTCCGGGAAAGCTAGATATCTATAATGATATCGTGGGAACTTGATTTTGTTCCTTATTCAGGGAAGTCATGAGCAAACCCTAGTTTTATACATAGAGAGAGAGGTGATGGAGAGTAAATGAGCATGCATGATGATGATCTCTCAAAATTATGCAAGTGCGTCACATGGCAGGCTCATGATGAACATGAAACTAGCCCTAGTAATTAACTGCATATCTTGGTTTAATGTATTCAATTGATTCCGTTTCTCTTTGATTAAGATTTTTGTGTTTTTTTGGTTATATATTTATGTTCATGGGCAATAACTCATTGAGATTAATTAATTGGTGTGTAAATTAATTTATAAGTTTACCATATAACAGATGGTTTTTTGGTTATATGTATATATTCAAGTACTAGGGTGGCTGGTAATTGAGAGATCTTCATAGATCAAGGAGATGAATATTTGTAGGCATTAATACAATCCAAGCTTTGGCGTTGAAATAATGGATGGTTTTCATGCCTATTCGGTTTCATGTGACAGTCTTTTTGCTTGGAAAGATGGCATTTTACATAAATGCAAAGCTACTTATAATAGCCATCCCTATACATTATTTCTAACCAAAACCAATGTAGAGAGGAAAAGGATATATAGAAGATAAAGTCTGAGCGAAAGCTACTATTTTCAGTTTTGTTCACCATTTATTTAAATCACAAATAACTGTATATGTAGACTAAATTAATTACATGCTTGTTTGAATTAGAATATATATATGTGTGTGTGTGTGTGTGATCAAGCAGTCCATGCAAGTTGATGGATCAAGCCAACATATATAAGGTATCATCATATAAGCCAACAAATGTATAGGACTAAGCAACTATTAGATCATTTACTATATAATTTTAAAATGCGTAACACTCATTTGTTCGATTGATTGGATGTGTCATTAATGCGTAAGAAATGCAACCGTAATAATTAAATTAATATTTTAATTACATTAAACATGAGAACAATTTATAAGCGCATTGATACAACGAATAATAATTGAACACATATCGTGCTTGCCCATGCATAATTGTTGGGGCATAAAAATATCTTCAAGATCTCTAACTAGTTGTATCTTTGAATCATATATTTTTCATAACGGACTTACTGACCACATGTATTCTCTCGAAAGATCATCTACTTAAAACTTATTGAGCTTTAGAAGTGTGTAAGAGATGGCTTCCATCAATAGATTTTTAAATAAATCAACAAATTAAGCTTTAGATATACTCTCATTTTTCATGTTTTTCCTTTCATAATTCCACCACAATATGAATTAATACCTTAAATGAGAGGCAACAATGAGTAAATAAATAAAAACTATATTCTCTTGAAAATTTGAAACCCCTCCCCTTTCCCCTTGAAATGTTTATATATATATATATATATACACAGCATTAATCTAACTATGAATTAAAAACTATTATATATATATGTGTGTAGCTGCCCAGCATTTGCAGAATGAATAATTAATTTATAAAATAATTTGGTGGTATATACAAAAGCTTAACAGTCTTTCTCTTTCATTTGTTGACGAGGAACAGTTCCCTATTTTCATCTTGAGCTTCAGGTAAAGTACAGTAATGGAGAAGAAATAATCCAAATTTGTTTATTATAAAAAAATGCGATTATTACTCTTGATTCTATTCTTTAGCTTCTTTTGGTTAAATCATTCTGATATTAATTGATTAAGATAGTTAAACGCATAATAAGGTCTTTCTAACTCGTAGAAAAATAAATAAATAAATAAAAAGAAATTAAAGGAGGAAAAATGAAAAAAAATATATATATCATTTGTACATGTAATTTCTCTGCATGCGTGTATGTACCATATTGATGATATTGATATGAAATTATAATATTTAATTTTTTTTTTATATAGTACCCTATTCTGATCCTTGGTGTACTTTCAACTTATGTCAGTGGTGAAGATTTAACCAGACACCATTCACTCATTTAAAGGTCGAGGAAATGATCAGAAAGCATCTAATACCTTCTAACTTGTTCTTCTATCCATTATATTTAATTAATTATATACTATCCGTATATACACACACATATATATATTTTATAAATGATTCTCTCCTACCTGTATATATATGCATATCGACTACTATCATACTATATTATTATTAATATTATTATCTCAAACTCAAAAGGTTAAGGAAAAAGATTTTTTTTTAATAATATTTTCGGGAGTTGATGATCAACCACCCACGACGAAAAATGCATGGCTAGTTAAATACAAGGGCTTATAGTTTTTTAAGTTTATTTCTTTTTCTAAATAAATAGTATGAAGATGAGTAAGTCTGAGGGAGCTATTGATTATTGATCATGCGTTTCTTTAGTTGTACTGCTGTACTCAGTGTTCATATATGTTTTCAAATATATATATGCTTGGTTGGTTAAACTTTGAAAATTATTTTTAAAATTTTACAAAAAAAAAGAAATGTTTTAAGAATGGAAAAATATTATTAGCCCTTATTTAGTTTATGATTTCAACATAATTTTTTGGTATGAAGAAATCTGAAAGTCTCAAACACTTGTTCAGTTCAAAAGATTTTGAAAAGAGTTTCATTTTTTGTCAAGGAAAATATGTGGTTTCCATTTTTTTTTTTAAAGTTGTTTTCTAATTTTTTAAATTGTATTTTTATTTTCTGTTCCCAAATCAAACACAATTTTATTTTTTAATTTTTCTATTTTTTTTAGTCAAGTTGATAAGATGAAGGGGAGATAAAGCCCAAAGTATTACTCATTTTTGTAGGCCCTAAGGAAATAGAATTCTGAATATATAAAAACTTAATTCTCTTTTTCATTTAAAAACTACACTAACTTCAAACTTAAAGAAAGGAACAACTATATTTTTATCTCATTTTATTGAAATATATAATAGTATTAAAAAACACACTTCCTTGATATTAAATTGTTTAATTATCTCAAATTACATAATTGTGTATAAAATCATTTACATCCATTTGATTCAGAAGATTGAATAACTTTCAAATATAACTTAAAAAAATGTTTCAAAAAATTGTGGCACTTCATCTATCATTTTTCTTAATACATACAAACCAGCTAGAGAGAGTTGGGCTATTCTTCCAGGGAGGCTAAGTCGTCTCTTCTACTGATTGAACCCACAGTTAAGAGGTTGAGGAGAAAGAAAAAGGTTACCCATGAGAGGTAAGGAAGCACTAGTGAGGCGCTAACCATAACAAAGAGCACCATGAGATCGGGAGCACGTCGCGCTCCCTCCCCGAGATGCTAGCTGTTGTGTACGACACATACATACACACATACATACATATATGGATATCATGGATAGATCGAATACATGTATTACAAATGAATACAAGTATTGATGGGTCACAGTGGGCCCAAAAAGGGAGTGAGCAGCGCAGGCCGCAGGGCATGTGAAAGGACTGTGAAAGTGGCTGGAAAGCCATTGATGAGGGAGTGGCCAAAGATGGGTGAAGGACAAAAGGGCATGGAATGGTGCGAAAGGCAGATCAGTTTCCTTTAATGGTGTTGAAAGGCAGGAGCCGCCTGTTCTAAGTTGCTGCCATTTTACTCTATCACATTCCATTTATTGCAATATTATTAATTTCACCAGAAAAAAAGGGCAAAAAAAGGGTGCTTGGTGTTTGTAATTGAGACCATCTTGTTCGTGTAAACAAAAGCAATTTAATAGTGTTAATTAAATTTTGTTATAGTTCAATTATCTTTCATGAAACTAATTAAAGCAATAGTTAGTATGCGGAAGACTACTAATAATGTATAATAAGTTATAATTAACAAAATTTTTACATTAAAAACTTATAAAAATCAACCAAACGTGAGACCTACTTAAATCAATTATAACAAATATTAATCTTACTCGACCTTGATTATATTCCATTTTCATATTTTAAACAATTGGTATCAGAGTTGTTATTCAATCAAAGTACATAAATTTTAGTTAAAATTTTAAAAATCTAAATGGGAATTAATATATATTTTTATGAAATGCAATTTCGAGCCAAATTGTTAGAAGCATGTCCTATTCTATCCATATATAGGCCCAAAGCTTCAAAAAGATTTCTTAAGAAGAAAACATATTGAATAAGATCCAATTCAACTAATACTCTCTATTATCTTATATTTAATTGTATATTAGCGCTGCACAGACTGAAATAATAGAAAATAAGGGGTAAAAAAAATGAATTAAAAATGAAATCTAAAACATCAAGGAAGGAAGAAAATAACTGTGGAATCAGTCATTACAATTGTTTGGAAAGTTAAAGTTGTCTGTTGAGAAAAAAAACAGAAAGTGATTATGAGACATTTTTTTTTTCTTTTCATTTTTGACCCCAAAAAAAAAATATGAATGTATATCTCGAAATAGTATCAGGCATGGAAATACAATTATTTTAATAAACTCACCGACTTCCATAAAAATACAAACAGGAGCCTTTTGGGTAGTTTAGTGACGAAAAATAAAATACTTGTATCAAAAAAAAATTTTTTTTTTCTTTATAAATCATATAAACACCATATATAACTCTAATTGAACATTAAATAATGAAAATTTTAAGCAAATTAATAAATCTTAGTGATTAAGAACATAATTAATAATTAATTAATGGTACGTGTACTCCTATAATTCCACATGAGTAGGAACATATGATTTGGGTTGCAGTTGTCAGATCCAGAGGACTGAACTCATGACCTCCAAGTCTGCCCTTTGGGCCTCCCTACCAAATCTGGCAAATCTTTCCTTGTTTTCTGTTCCTTAAATGCTTGGCCTAAATGTACTCATAATTATCAGTCATTTTAGTCAACTGACAGGACCATTTCCCAACCCAATCTTCTCATGCAAACCATTGCAAGCTGGTGCTATAAACTATTTATTAAAATTAATATTTTTATACATTATTTTTTAAGAAAGTGTATTGTACTGAATTTCACAGTGATTTATTAAAAATAAATGATGTATTGATTTTTTAGTTGCCAAAAATGCAAGTAATCCCATAAATTAATGACTACAGTACTCAAAATAATGAGAGCAAAACTTGCAAATTAAAATATGTTGATATATACCTAGATCGATCCTTACTTTTTATCATTATCACTAAATACCTTATTTTAAGAATAAAAATGTGTTATGTTATTACATAACATTTTTATCATCAGAAAATAACATTAACACCTAATGTACGAAATTAATTAATCTTCAAACATTTTTTTTTTCTTAGATACAAAGCTCTCTATGATTTCCAAAAAGTAAATAACAAGCTAAAGGAGAGGCAAAATAAAAGTGGGAATTAATTTAGGAGTAAATGTGATTTGAATATTTCAACCTTCACAACTAACCATCTCATAGATTAGGTTAAAAGCCCAAAACATAACATCACATGGGAGAGTAGGTTTTGGGGCTACTTATCATCATTTAATTGACCAATTCCAGTTGCTTCTTCTCTCTCTAACAACCCTTGTTTCTCTCCATGCAACATCACTTTCTAAGTACAAACAAATTTTATACACCTATACGCATGTCTATATAAGAAACTTAGTAAGACCCTTGTCTTCACCCACTTTTCTACTTGAAAGCCTCTATATCAAATTATCAATGGCAGGCTCTTCTCTTCTTAATATGTTTGTCAACCTTGGCCTCTTCTTCTTCTTCATGTTTGGTTCTACGTTCCCAAACCCATTAGCCCATGCACGCTCAATTGGGGTGAACAGTGGTAGTAGTGGTAGTAATACTAGTAGTACACAATTGGGCACTCTAAGTGCCAATGCCTACTCTAGTAGCTGCCCTGAAGCAGAGCCCATTATATTTTCATGGGTTGCTGACGCAGTCTCCGAGGACCCTCGCATGGCAGCCTCTCTCCTACGCTTACACTTCCATGATTGCTTTGTTAATGCAAGTCACCCCTATCAATATCACTTGTTTTTTGATTTAATGCAATGGCGTTCAATTGTCAAAGGAAACTAACGTAGTTGCGTGTTTTGTGTAGGGGTGTGATGCTTCAGTGTTGTTAGATGATACAGTAGCTATGGTAGGTGAGAAAACAGCAGCACCCAACTTGAATTCTCTAAGAGGATTTGAATTGATTGATGCCATAAAGTCTGATCTTGAATCTGTTTGTCCTGAGACTGTATCTTGTGCTGACATTCTCGCTATTGTAGCACGAGACTCTGTTGTTTTGGTATGTGTACTCAAAGCCTAGTTGTTACGCAAATTTGGTTTCTCTATTTTGCTTTTTACATGTTATCAACAATAAATTTTATGTATATTAAGTATTTTGAACTAGAACTAAGCCATAAACACTCAATGACATTTGCAGTCTGGAGGACCCGGGTGGGATGTCCAGATGGGAAGGAGGGACAGTCCAAGTGCCAGCAAATTAGCTGCAAACAACATTCCAGGGCCAAATTCAGACATCGCAACACTCATTGCCAAATTCCAAGGTGTAGGACTCGATCTCAATGACTTGGTCACCCTATCAGGTAAACAGATATATATGTACATCTTTACGTTAAACTCTAAACCCTACACTCAATATTCGAATTACCAGAGGTTTACGTAAGCTCTCAAATGCAGGCGCACACTCCATTGGAAAAGCCCGATGCTTAACGTTTAGCTCAAGATTAAAAGGCGGCTCAGACCCTAATATTCCAGGACAGGATGTAGATTTCCTTGCATCACTACAGCAGCTCTGCCTGGAATCAGAAAACAATGCAACAGAAACACTAGCAGTGCTAGACCTGGTCACACCGGCCACATTTGATAACCAATACTACATAAACCTTATTTCTGGGGAAGGCCTACTGGCATCAGACCAAACTCTTGTAACAAACAGTGATGCCCGTGATATTGTAGAGTCCTATGCAGGTGATGAATCATTGTTCTTTGAGAACTTCAAATTATCAATGGTGAAAATGGGTGGTCTGTCTCCACCCCTAGGAAACACAGGTGAGATTCGCAGGAACTGCAGGAGCGTCAATTAGATAGAAAATTCCTCATTTTATTAGTTGGCTCTGTTGGTTGAATGTGCCAGCCTTAGGTGTTTCTTATTTTGGAACTTCTATCAGCTATGCAATACAACTCTCGTTTTTGAATTATCAACATGACGCTTTTAGTTAAGAACCGTGATTCTTTTTCAATGTTTTCTGTAGGAAGATTGTGTCTATGAATCATTCTTCTGCAGAGAATTAAAAAGATAGCAAGTTGTGCATTTTTTTTCTTTTCATACCTTTTCTTGAATTTTTGTAAATAGTTATAGGGGCAAGGCATAATCATTCCGATGTGAAGGAACTCGGAAAAAAAAAAAAAAAAAAAATCATGTTACATATCTCATAGTCTACTGGCAGCTGAAAGACCACAGGTCTCCCATCTTGCTTCCCACAGTTCTCAGCTGCACATTGTCATTTTCAAGTGTAGCATCTTTTGCTGGTGTGTGCCTTCGGACTTCACATATCCACATCAAGTTCCTGAGGAATGAAATTAATAGCATGATGAGTGTCAGAACACCATAACTTAGTGCAGCTCAGATCTATATACACAGCTCATCAATGCTAATTGTAGAGCCAGACCAAGAAATGCTTTTACAAGTTGGCACGTTGCAAGTTGCTAGGAAATCTAGTAATGCTGTGATCTCGATCGGTTAGGCATTCTATGAGAACACATCATTCAGTATTTCTGTTGTGTAAATACATGGTGAGGCGAAGAGAACCTTCATGTCACGATGCTAGTGAGGTGAAGAGAATTACATGGTGGTTGAAAAGCAAATTGATAATCTGAACTAAAAGAAAAATATGGCTAGAATTCCAAATAAATATTGACTGAGTGAGGTCATTCAATCAGGGAACTTCCTAGTGAGATAAAGTAACAGGAAGTTCCAACCAAAGTTAATAGAAAGGAGACTTCGACTTATACTGTTACATCCATAAGGTAATGTTGATCCATTACACAAGAAGCAAGCTAAATTTGTGGCATGTGAATAAATTGATATAGCCAAAAAGAACAAACTAACCCGCAGGCTTATTCTTCCACATCCAATCCTGCGCTGCTGGAAGACCCTGTTACAATCGGACAATAACACTGAATTAGCACACATAAATTGGTCATTCCAAGTGATTTGAATGTAATCAACCATCTACAAATTCACAACATTCTCTCCGTCAAATTTGTCCCAAAAACATGGCTCTTTTAAAATTCAGGAGAAATCCAATTGGCATGAACAACATTTGCAAGACTTTGAGACTCAGAGAAGTATAATGGAGATGAAAAGTACTGTTTTCCCCATGCAAATGTTGAGGCTAGGATGATATCTCATCCGGCTGTAACTTTTATTATAATAAATAAAGTTTCTGCTTCAAAAAAAAAATGTTGAGGCTAGGATAAGGAATCAGATCTCTACTAACTAAAAGAAGGGCAGCTCATCCCACGAAGGATTAGATTACCTTTGGGTTTATTGTCCACAACCTTCCCTTGTATAGTAAGATCATTGTTTCAACAACTCATACCCGCGATCATATAGTTATATTTGACTATATTTAACTAACGAAACAAAAAAAAAAAAAAGACATGTAAGTTTCCATTTCATGTACAGGGCCAAATGCAAATTCACCATCCACTTCCCCATTCTAGGAAACGCATCAAATGTTTGACATTCATAAACATCACTTGCTGTAAATTTATAAATAATGTTGGACAATTCAAATCAAACCGCTCACAAGAATTTGCCATGCTTTAAGTAGTTTGGACATTTTCCTTTTCATTGAAGAAAACACGTAATTGTATAAATATATAAATACAAAGCACCATCTTGAAACTCAACTCAACCAACTAAGCTATTTTCCAGCAACATGGAGTCTGCTTCCTTTATTCAACCCTATCAAAGGCTAAGTCAGAATATTTTCATAAAAAAGAACCATTGTATGCAACAATAGCCTATATAGTAGAAGGTTTTACTAATAGGATCTTGTTTCGCAATGATAGCGTACAACATCTTCAAGCTCACGTACGCATATTTTGTCCTTGCTCTTTTCTTGTATTGTGGAGGTTCATGCTTAAGTCAGTAATTTGATAAACGTGTTATGAATCATAAAAAGGTGTTCAGATGTTGACTTTAGCAATGCTAAAGAATTAAACACGATACTTTTTGCTATCTATTACAGCTTATGAGATTTTTCAAAGAGAATGAAAACGTACTCTCCATAAAAGAAACCCAAAAACAAAAACAACTTGAAAGCAATATAAATCAGTAGCTAAAAAATTTCGAACTCAAATTAAAACCATCAAAACAATTGAGTTCTGACACAAATGTGCACAGACTAATTGCCAATATAAGTATTTTTATTAATAAGATGAAGAAGGGAATTTACCGGATTATTTTGATGACCAACTACACCAGAAGCCTGGTACTGGAAACACCAACATCAGTTATACTTTGAAATTAAAAATAAAAACAAAACTAACACGTTGATTATAAAGCAGATATAGAATCACTGACAGACGAAGACTGCAGAGGTCTTTGAAGCGGTAACTGCTGCTGATTATGGATGTGTGTTTGAAGGTGAACTTGTGCTTGAGAGCCTTGCTGGTTGGATAGTACCTGAGAGTTTGAGGGAGCTTGTGGTTGAGTTTGTTGTGCTGCAGGCTTTTGCTGTTGTTGCTTCTGTTGTTCAAACGAGGTCAATTCTTCAGGCTTCTCCCACTGCAGATCCATTTAAACAGAATCATTTACATCAAAAGTGCAAGTATAATCAAGATAACAATCGAGATTTAGGAAAACAACAAAACATAAGTAATATACCCACCCTGCTTTCTCCCGTTACACTATTATAGTAATATTTGAATCCTTCAGGAGACGTGTGTTCTGTCCAGTTACAAGTTAAATGGGCGACCTGTGAACTGACAGATGCAGCAGGAGCAGATGTGGTTGAGGGCATAACAGCAGCAGGTGCATTGGCAGTAGTGCTGGCAACCCCCTGAGGATTCATTCCAGTCCATTGAGACTGCAACAACAGAGTAGCATCAAGAAAAAATTATAAAGCAGAGAGAAAATAAATAATCTGTACAAGAAGCAGGAACTTAATCTGAGAAAGACAGAGAGAGAAGATGACGAGGAGAGGGGGAGATGATGTGAACTTGGAAGGTTATAGGAACAAGGTGTTAAAAGAGGAAGAAATGGAGATAGAAGACCTAAACGAATTATGGACTTTAAAGAGAATCAGGTTCACCTGTTAGAAACCACACGAGTAGCATATCCTATCTTCAGAGTATCAGTGACATAAAAGTTGAACCCACTAGTTCTACTTTATAATGGATGAATTCCATCCAAGGGATTCAGTAGAAAAATGTAGCATATTATACTTCTATACCTATTAGAAGCTGAGATCACTTCAGTTTTGATAGAGAAAACCATTTACTTGCAATACCTGATGTTTAGTAGCCTGCAAATTCTGTTGTGGCTGCTGAGTTGGATTTTGGCTTGATTGCTGTTGCATTTGATGCAACTGTTGTTGCAGCTGAGAGAAAGCTTGTTGTGATGACTGAAAGCTAGCTTGAAGAGCTTGAGTTTGTTGAGACAAAACTTGAGCTAACTGGTTAGGTGATTGATGTAGAGGGTGAAGTGATTGTGGCTGGGAAGCAGGGACAGGCATCTGCTGTTGGGTGGCAGTAGCTGATGAACCTTGATGTTGAATGTTTGAAGGGATTAATTGTGCAGCACTAGAGGGAACACCCTGCTGGACCATAGGCTGAGAAATGGGCGCTTGTCCATTTAAACCATATAACTGTGCTGATTGCATTGCCTGACCAAAAGAGGATTGAGTGGTTGAACTAGGGACTTGCGGCTGACCCGTTTGTGGCTGTGAGAAAGGAACTGATGTTTGTTGAGAGTGCAGATGCAAGGGAGGCAGCAACTGCTGATGCGATTGTAATGGCTTCTGCAAAGGTGATATTTGCTGACCAAAGGATGGCCCTTTTGACATGAATGGGTCAGAATTCTGAGAAAATCAACACTGTAATTAACAGTTTGTTATACATCGTAAGTAAAATTAAAGCAACAAAAAATAAGCCTATACCAGTTGCATAGGAGTAGATGGTAAACCTCCAACTCCTGGAACAGAACCATTGGTCGGGCCACTCAAGACACCCAAGGGACCACCCTAAGTCGTAAGACAAAATAAATAAATAAATAAATAATTCTCAGAATGCAGAATAGTTAATGCATAAATGGCAAATTAAGAACATGGGGATCCTAGAGCACTTGAACATTCAACAAAAACACTCAGACACATGCACATGCACATATATATATATATAGAGAGAGAGAGAGAGAGAGAGAGAGAGAGCTGTGGGTATGGAAGAGACAAAGATGCTCTAATTAATCACTACATAACTCTATTCTATGACCCAACCATCGGCTAAAGTATTTGATATGGTACACCAAACTATTATAATCATTTTTAGAGTTATCTCCAGTCCACACTAATAGTGCCAATAAATCAATTGCATGACCCAACCATAGGCATCTAGCCTTTTTTTTTTTTTTTCCTAGTATATGTAGCAAGTCATTAACAGTTTATGATAATAGACTCGATCTCATCAAAGCAAATGAATAAAATCTTCAGCAGCATGATCAAAAAGTTCATTCTAACCATAGTTGAAGCTGCAGGCAGACCAACTCTACCAATCAAATGATTGTCAAAACCACGAACACCAACTTGGGGAGGAGGTCCTACGCTCTTGGGACTCGAGGGATGCCACTCATTGGGTGGAACATGTTCACCCATAGGTGGATCACCAAGATTAGATGGTGGCCTGCAATGGCAGACTGTAATTAGAAACGAAAAAAAAAAGTGCTTAAAACAGAAAGGGATGGATACAAAATTGGAGGTTATAGCTTTAAAATTTCCCCAAACATGTGAAAACTACCTAAATCCAGCTGGCACTTGAGGTCGTGGACCAAACCCAGGACCTCCAAAGGTAGGGACACCCCTGCAAAGTAGGAAAAGAAACATTAATACCAGATACATCACGGGACCCATTAGGAACGCCACCTTACTTTTCTTTCTCATTTTATTTCTAATTGGTGCTACTCCTACCATTTCCTAAATAAGCTTATATACTCATTTCTGTTTAGAGGCCTACTAGTGAATGTATAACATCTTAGGGTCGTTTTACAACTATCACACCCTGTTGATCTCAATGCATCCTCACACTGAGGAATGATAAGGTAGTGTCAGTGGTGTTAGCAAGTGGTTAGTTCAGTAGCATGGAAGTGACAGCATATGAATAATGGCAATGGTGGTGCAGCAAGCAATAAAAACCAGTTCCTAAACGTTTACAACAAGAAAATTAAAACTTAAGCATAAAAAATGAAGAAACATGTTAACAAAACCTGGATTCTCCACTCTTAGGCCTCTTTGGATCAGCAAACCGAACTGTTAGTGGCTGTTCACAACCCTAAGCAGAAAAAGCAGCAAAACTTAAACCGATAACTTCAAAAATATGGGAATGTTATGTGTAAAAAAGAAAGAAGTCAAAGCTTACTCTCATCACATAAGTTCCATTGAGAGCATTTATAGCTGCAGCAGCCATGTCTCTATGAGCGAACTTAACAAATCCACATCCTTCAAAAGTTTTCGAGGAAAAAGATCAGAAGCGAAGGTAGGTTTGATATTATATGTACGAGTACAGCACAGGATGAAAAGCATTGTAGCATTGAATAAAAGTAAGCAGTCATCGACCCTATGCAGTAGGAAAAAGGTTTTGTTGAGTTGAATCGAGTAAACTAAGCATACAACTTGGGCCCATGGGTTAAAGCTGATCGTGGATGTAATATGTACAAATGTAAGCTAAAATAGCAGTTCCCCCATTTAAAAGATTGCATATATTTTGCATCTTTGCAATTTCTCCCAAGCTTTTTTTCCCCAAAGTGTTTATAAAGTACGTAAACCATCTAAAAAGAGATTTCACAGATAGCAAACTCTAAATCTTAATTTCATAAAAGATATTGACAATACAAATGATTAGTAGCAATCATGTTCAACTCCAGTTCCATAAGTCACTAAATCATGGCATGAAAATTAGCCGAATTAATTAGATAAATTGAACAATCGAAGCGAAGTTCACATGTAATTGTAAAATTACAAAACTTTGTCAAATCATCGAAAAAACCGGTGAGTTTCGTCGAAAATCGAAATTTCAACAATTTTTACAAAAAAATAAATAAAAGATATAGAAAAGGTATTCTTTGTGAAAAAATCTATGTGGTGCATAGAGATTCTTCCATATAATCATAGAGATTGTAAATAAATAAAAAAAAAAAAAAGGAGCTGTAGGAGAGACAATAGAAAGAAAAAAGAGAAGTAAAAAAGAAGCTGAGCGCCTAAGAAGAGAGGTATTGAGAGAAGAAAGAGAAACGAGAGTTATCTGTTGTAATTGATAGAGAACATCACACATACTTGCACTTGTAGCGACTAGCGATCAATCAAGCTAGGGTTTATGTTTGCACAACCACTAGGATTTGAAAATAAGTTTTTCTTTTTTTTTTTGTTTATAAATGTTTTAAGTCAACATACGTGATATGTTTTAAATATTGTTAATACTAAAATATACGTTCATAACCATTATATGTATTTTATATGTAAAATATATTTATTTATGCTTATTTTCATCATTTTTAATAGAAATTGTGCATATTTTAACGTGTACATAGTACTTTTTAACTTTTTTAAATTAACAATTTTTTTTCAAATTTCTCGAACTCTTCGAATTAATTTTAATTTTCAAAAGTTGAAGTTTAGGGCAAAGTCGAGTTTTTGTTCCTTGCACTGAATAAAAAAGATCACTACATTATGATAGCCTCAAAGGTAATTAATAACATGAACAAAAACTTCAAAGGTACTTGTCAATGAAAATGGTTTAGTTGTCGAAAGCATATCCAGCCACCAATGCATAACTATGCTGCCTATGAGGTCAATGTTGTTTCTAAATCTTACCAAACAATAAAAAATTTGAAGTTGTAACTTCTCAACGATGGAGAGGACAAGGGCAAGCAATGATCGACACAGCACACCACGACGACCGGAATATGGAAGGAAACAAACGGGAGTATGGCAAGGGAGAACGGGGAGAACGGAGAAGCGCCAGGAGAAAATAACGGAATAGAGGAAGGAGAACGGAGGCACACAGTGCCATAAATGGAAAAACGACGAGATCACCTATCCCGCTGCTCGTAAGGACTTAGGTCAACACGTGGAAGAGAAAAGATCTTGGAGACAAGTGTTACAAGGAGACAAAGGTGACGGGGAAGACCAAGGGTGGATCACAGTAACAAAGAAAAAACAAAAGAGGAAGCAAGTAGACATTCCAGATTACCGGCAGCTGCAAGTGAAAAATGAAAAGTATCATCATTATCAGAAGGAATGGATAAGGACCAATCAATGTATTAAATACAAAATACAAACTTCTGCGCACAAGGACTAGGGATACACATCTTTCCAAACAAGATTTAAACACTTCTCGATACACCACACAAAAGACAGTGAAGAAACCACTATACAGGAGATAACAAAAAACCTCTCTTACAACATAGTGATAAACCGAGAAACAACTACTTGGGTACACAACAAACTAGGAAAGCTGATCGAAGAAGACACTGGAAGTAGGCACGGTAGGAGTATTCCGAAACAGGGGGCATACGACCATCATGGAGGTCATTGTGAATGAAAACGGTAGGTTCCAAAAGTTGACGAAACTGGTCAACGGCCAACAACAAAGTATCATAATCCCAGAGGAACGCACCACGGAAGCATGGAGACAACTATGGAAAGCTCTGGACAGGGTGGTTCAAGAAACACCGCGTACATGGAGAACAGACCAAGGATGACAGATAACACAAGGGAAGGAACCACAAGAAGGAGAGACAACAACGAAATTAGCTATCAACGGCCGATAGCAATGGAGGAGGAAAGGACACGTGGATACCAAGACAACACTAGCCAGCACTGGCAACCCAACAAAGAAGAGGAGGAAATGAGTGAATGGCTACACGCAGCTTGTGGTTCTCAATCATGAGAACCTCAAACAAGACATCATGGGCGACAATAGAGAGATCGATAAGAAGAATGCTCAAAAAGGAGGTAAATATCTGCAGGCTTGACGTGGCACGAGGCCTATTAATTTGCAATGACCTAGCGGACATGGCTACCTTAAAAGCCGCGTTGTACCAAACTTACCTAGGGTAATTTTACATCGAGGAGTGGAACTAGGAAACGGCAAGCAAGGGGGGCAGGTGGCCTACCGAAACAATTGGATGGGAATCGAAGGAATCCCCCCAAAGCATTGGAACATCTATACATTCGGCAAGATTGGGGATGCATGTGGTGGGCTTCTTGATATAGTCGAAACGACCCTGACTGATTCGATGATGGAGATGGCGATAATAAGATTGAAAGGCCATGTCTCAGGATTCCTTCTAAAGGAATTTGAAATTTATGATGAAGGAGTCCAAGAGTTTAGACTGGTCGAGATAGAGAGGAACTGGGGATTGGAGATAGTAGAGCTCCGATCACAAATCATAGATCAGTTCACAGCAAACAAAATCTCGAAAGGATTTTTCGCCAACCACTACCAGTCTGGTGACCGGGGTAGCGATGACATTCAAATTCTAGAGAAGGAAGACGTGACGTTGACAGTAACGAGGCTGGTAACGGTCATGATGACTGCACAAGGGTTCTAGAGACGCAGGGGGCGATTCTCAGGTGTCAGGCGGCTAGTGACATTGAACCCCGACAAGTGTCAAGGAAGGACAGGAGATCTCTGAGATATGAGAAAGAGAAGCCAAGAATCATGCCTCGGCATGAAGGAGAACAGAATAGGAGATTCAAGGAGTGGACCAAGACCCAGACACAGGGACCAAGAGTGGGCCTAGACAGAGAAGCCAGGAGCTGGATCGAGACCCAATGGGCCCCAAACAAAAACTTTGGAATGGCAAGCCCAATAAAAGAAGGATCTACAAGTTACGGGCCAAGGGCGGAGGCCCACAATTTTAAGCTAACCAAAGGCCAATTAGGCAGGGATATGAGGGACCGGTACCAAATATGTCCAAACAAGACATTCACGAAGGCCTATAGAGGAAAGGAACAGGAGGCCCAAAGAAACATTACAGAACCACACACAAACCTCAATATATCTAAGGAAAAGGGGAGGCCCGTCTACAACAAACAAAGGCTTGACCAAAGACAAAAAATAAAGGGACGCAGATGCAGCAAGGGAGTCATGGCTCGATGGGAAGCTCAGCCGGAGATGGCAGGGACAGACTCGGATGATACAAAGGAACCCAGCACGATCTTCGACTCAGATCTAGACGGGGTCCCGAAAACCCCGTTAACTGAAGATGACACCTCTACTTGGTACTCGAAGGAAAAAGGACATCCACCACAATACGCTGCAGAGTGACATAATCAAGTACGCCTTCACCCACAAAACTTCTACTTTCCCTCATCCCACTCCACCTGTCTCCCATTTGACACGTTGGACGAGACACCTCGGTCATTCATCGGCCCCACTCCTCCGTTTACAACAAGAATGGCGACAGAGAAGGATCACACTATAACTAGCCAGCCGAAACACCAAGAGTCACAAGAAGCAACAAAGAGGTACCAGGTAGAACAGCAAAGTGAAGAGTTCCTCTTAAGTAGGGCTCACAGTTGGAGAATACATAAGAGGTTTAGGAGAAGGAGATAGAGCGTATTCGAGCTTTCTTAATGTCGATTGACGCTCAGCTGATGGAAGTCCACCGACTCTAATCTAGCCTAGCCCGGGTGTTATATTTCTCCATGAAGATTCTCAATTGGAATATCAGAGGTGTAGGCAACGCCTCTAAGCTTCAAGCCATCTGCAAAACTATTCGATCTTCTAAGGCAGATATCATAACCGTTCAAGAAACTAAGAAAAGTGTGATAGATAGACAGATGGTCATGGGTTGGTGGAAACGATCCTTCGTAGAGTGGGCTGACTTGGTAGCAGAGGGATCAGTAGGGGGCATAATCATAATGTGGGACTCCCGAAAATTTGTCCTGAAGGAGAAGTTGGAAGAAGAGTACTCTCTCACAGTTAGATTGAAGGAAGCAGGTGATCAGGATTGGTGGTTCTCAGCAATTTATGCGCCTTGTGACAATACAGCGAGGGAGAACTTCCTCACTGAGCTAGCAGCAATGTCAACCTTTGCCCAAGGAGCGTGGTGCATCGGGGGGGGGCGCCTTGTGACAATACAGCGAGGGAGAACTTCCTCACTGAGCTAGCAGCAATGTCAACCTTTGCCCAAGGAGCGTGGTGCATCGGGGGGGGGGGGGGGGGGGGGGGGGGGAGGGGGGGGGGGGGGGGGTTTCAACATCATGAGAAATCATTCTGAAAAGCTTCATGGGAGTTACACCACAACTCAAATGCACACCTTCGATGACTGGATCCAAGACATGCAACTAAAAGAGACAGAAATGAAGAACATCAAATTCACTTGGACTAATGGCCAGAACCCCCCACCCTCTACAAACTAGACCGGTTTCTGAGGAATACTCTATGGTGGGAAAAGTTCTCGTTTCAAAGGACCTGGGGTCTAGAACAAATTGTATCGGACCACTGGCCCATCCTCTTAGACACAACGGAGGCAATGGTGGGGCCCTGCCCCGTTTAGATTTAAAAATAGTTGGGTTTCTCAGTCGGGCTTCAAGGAGCTAGACCGAAAGGAGTGGGAAGCCCACAAACCCAGGGCTGGGCTGGTTACAGATGCATGATGAAGTTGATGCACTTAAAGAATAAGCTAAAAGAATGGAATAACCAGCAACACTCTCAGGATCAAGTGAAGCTAGAGGTGCTAATCCACACTATTAAACAGCTGGACCTTAAGTTGGAAAGAGAAAACAATAGCCCAAAAATAATGGAACTGAGAATGGACACAATCAAGCAAATCCAGCAGACTAAATGTCAAATGGAAAGGCAACTCAGGCTAAGAGCAAAGCTAAAATGGGCCAAAGAAGGTGACATGAACTCGAGATATTTCCACAAAATTCTCACTCTTCAATAGGCAAAGGCCATGATCACCAGACTAGAGGATGAAAAAGGCCAGTTTTTGGAGGATGTGCCCCAGATAAAGGCAGCCATTATTAGACACTTTGAATCCCTATTCAAGGAAAATTCGTCCAGGAGATGGGGAATTGAAGGCCTGAATTGCCACCAAATTTCAGAAGCGGACAAAAGCTAGCTTGAAAGGTTGTTCGAGGAAGAAGAGATTAGGCAGGCGGTGTTCAGTTGCGATGGGCACAAGGCCCCAGACCCAAATGGGTTTACCGTGCGTTTTTTCCAGAAGGAGTGGGACACTATAAAACAAGATCTCCTTGACTGCATGAAAGAATTCCATCAGGACACTGTGATTAACAATAGGGTCAACGAAACGTACTTATGTCTCATAACTAAGAAGGTTAACTCAATAAAAATCAATGACTACAGGCCAATCAGTCTGATAACGAGCGTCTACGAGATAATAGCCAATACTCTAACTATTAGACTGCGGGCAATCCTTCACACCATGGTTAGTGAGCTCCAAATGACCTTTATTAAAGACAGGCAGATCCTTGATGCAATTCTAATTGCCAATGAGGTGGTGAAAGAGCATCGAGCAGGAACGAAGCAAGGCCTTCTCCTAAAAGTGGACTTCGCAAAAGGCTTACGACTCGGTTAGATAGAGCTTCTTAGACTACGCGTTAGCAGCTAAAGGCTTTGGAACACAGTAGAGAAGATGGATTTAGGGATGCCTATCCTCAGTTTCATACTCCATATTCATCAATGGCCAACCAAGAGGCAAATTTAAAGGTTAGAAAGGGCTAAGGTAGGGGGACCCCCTGTCACCGTTCCTCTTCACCTTGGTGGTTGATGCCTTCACCAGAATCATGCAACATGTAGAGGAAAAAGAAAGAATGTCTGGGATGCAGGTAGGGAAACCACTTATTCTTCGCAGATGACCATATACTTTTCATGAGGAATGATCCAAGAGAAATTCAAAATATAAGAGACGCCTTGGATGCATTCTGTTTAATTTATGGTCTACAAATAAACGCAGAAAAGAGTAAGTTGGTGGGTCTCAACGTGGAGGAGGCGGACCTTGACAAGATAGCTGAACAAATGAAGGTTTCTAGAGGACAATGGCCGCTGAATTATCTAGGTTTGTCGTTGGGAGGAAGCCCAAATAAGCTGGATTTCTGGAGCCCAGTCATCAATATTATCCACAAGAGAGTGGAGGGATGGAGAGGCAACTATCTCTCACGAGGCAGTCGTCTATTGCTCATAAAAGCAGTTTTAGAGGCTACCCCAAACTATTTCCTGTCGATTTTCAAAATCCCCAAGGGGGCAGCCAACAGAATTGAGCAATGTTTAAAGAGATTCTTGTGGAAAAAAGAAGGAAAAGAGAAGGGACAGCATTTGATGAAGTGGGAGCAAGTGTGCAAGAGTGAGGAGCAAGGGGGCCTAGGCATTGGCAGCATCATAAAGCATAATCAAGCTCTCATGGGAAAATGGCTTTGAAGACTTTACACACAGTCGGACACTCTATGGGCTAGAATCATTAAAAGCATCCACAGTCACCTAGCTAAAGGCAGGGAGGCCAGAATCAACCAAAAATGTAGCAGGAAATTCCCCTGGAGGGCACTAGCCAATCTTTATCCCCAATTCAGAAAACATATCAGATCGAACGTAGGTAAGGGAGAGGAAACTCGGTTTCGGGAAGACCGATGGTGTGTTATAGATAGTTTAAAAGATATTTTTCCAGGCCTGTACAAGTTGTTTGACAAACATGAAGCCCCAATATCAGATTTCATTAACAAGATAGCGGAAGAAGGACCAGAAAACTGGGCCTGGAATCTCCACATAACCAGGAACATTAAGGAAGACCTAATGTAGGAAGTCATGGAGATTCTTAACCTGCTACAGCAGATCCAAATTACGAACAATAAGGACAAAATCAAATGGATGGGAGGCAAGGAAAACAGATTTTGTGTTCAGTCATTCTATAGCAAATTAAACAGTGCTCGGACAACGTCAAGCCCTTTCCACTACACAAACCTTGCGTGGAAAACAAGAATTCCCACCAAAACAAAAATCTTAGCCTGGCTGATTCTTCTTAATAAATTCAATGTAGATGATGTAGTGCAACTAAAAATGCCTAATCATACTTTAAAGCCTTCCATATGTTGCCTATGCAGGGGAGAGCACACATATTCGGGAGATGCAAGTTTATATTAGAAGTTTGGGAAGGCTGGATGCAAAGATGCCAAAGAATCAGACCATGGAGAATGGAAGCTGAAGATCAAAGTTTGGAAGGTGCTCAAGACAGAAGATTACAAGCCTATAGTAGAGTCATTATCTTTGCTATATGGTATAGTGTCTGGGAGGAAAGAAATAGTAGGATTTTTAAGAACTCATGTAAAGACAGCAATAGGGTTTGGGAGAGATCCAAAATTCTGTTTTGTACTTGGATCACCAATACTAAAATGAGTCATGGGTACACTTTTGGGGATTGGCTAAGGAACTGGCACAATATTCTGTACTCTTTGTAACCAGATTTCAGACCTCTCATCTGAAATCTCTCTATTATTAATAATACTATAGTTTCTCTTCAAAAAAAAATCTTACCAAACAGTTGCACAAGAGGTAAAAAACCAAAAAAAGGATAAATAACAAAATAATTAAGAAAAAGACAAAAGAAAGAAAAAGAACAAAATGTTTCTTTGGAGGAATTTAACATTTTGATCCACTGTTTTGGTTATTATGAATAATAGTTCTGGTAATATAAATCTAGTACTTAATTAAGTCTATGCCAAATTATATGTGATGACTGTAGAAATTTTAGTCCAATACTGGAACTAGTAGATCCAGGACAGAATAATCAATTTCCTGTATGAACTAAATATCAATGAATAGGCATAAATTGATGCAAAATACAGTGTGGTCAGTTTTTGGTCCAAGGGATTGCTGAGATCCATCGTTTTCTTGATAACAAGCAACTAAAGACCCACACTAATGAAAATCTTTCCTGACATAGAGCATAAAAGATAAAATGAAGAACTAAAGTAGACATGGCATACCACGACTGTACTTCATTTCATCACGCATAATGTAGACATCTTCAACACGACCATAAGGAGAAAATATCTGACATAAGAAATTAAAGCCATGACTTAGATACAAGATCCAATATAGGAGGTTAATTAAGTAGTGGATGAGAATCCAATGTGACATTACAACAAAAGAAAGAAGTTTACAAATTATTTCACTATATGAATTTCAAAAATCTCCTTTAATGACAATGTCAGACTCTATTGACTAATTATTTTATACCCTAAAGCTAAAAAATAATTTTCATCTTAAAAACTGGGACAAAAGAAAAAGAAGAAGAAGAAACTGGAACTTCACAAATGGTATAGAAAAACTAAAAATTCAGCTATAAAAAAAATTTTTAAGCCACATTTTTCCCCAGTCTCTAAAAAGTTTTCTTCTCAATTTTTTTATTGTCAAAAAAGGGACAAATAAAAGGTTACAGAGTTATTTATAGTGAATGTAGAAGGCTGAAAGTGTATGACGACATACTTCTTCAACTTCCTTTTCTGTCGCTTGTCTATTCAGTGAACCAACGAACAACTTGTGCTCTACTGCACCTAACATAAAGCAAGCCAGCATCGCAAAGGAAAAGAGGACAAACAATGTTCAAAATATAATCAAAAGGTGAGAAAAAAAACCTGTTTTACTTTAAAAAATAATAAACAAAAAGAAAAGAAAAAGGCCCAAGTATTAGTTTTTTTCAACAATGAAATTAAACCACACAAAACTGTGTGGAAATTAACCATGTCAACTGTCAAATTACCATAGCAACTAAAGACATCATATCCAAGATTTCATTTCTTTCTAGAAGTACACCTTTTCATAGCAACAATTGCACTCATATTTGACCCCCATAACACGATCACTGTCTCCTTACAAGTCTTTTGTGTTGATATATTGAAATCAAATAATTATTTTTAGCAATCAAAAAGAGCAAAATTTCTTTTTGCAAGGCTACAACATCTGCAATTCTTAGCAATATGGTTGATGTCAAGACTACAAGGTAAATAATGCAACACATTTGCTATAAAAATGTCAAGATAATAGAACAAGAGTTCTTAAAAAATGAACTTTAGAAGCACAACAATTACCAAGCCGTTCACGCTCTCCATCAGCATATCTAACTTGAATAGGACCAGTACCCTGTAGTCCACAGCACAGAAGATCAAGCACAGAAAACCAACCAAAGAACAGGAAATACTAAGAAAATAGTAAAACTCACCCCAGGCAAAGTATACTGATTATGCAAAGCTCTGATGGCTCTGTCAGCTTCCTCTGCAGTAGCATATTTTATGAAACAGCATCCTGTAAGAGTAAAAAATTGTGCAGCTAGAAACCATTAGGTTACTGATGGTCTACTAACATTGGTCTGTATTAGAAAACAGGAGTAAATATAATAAATTAAATGTGCATAGTTTGTTCATTTTTTACAAACTACACATTTGAGGGTTTGTTCATTTTTTACAAACTATTTAGTTGCTGAAAAGGACACTAACAAAATAATCATCTGGCTAATTGGCTAAACCAACCTACCAGAGAGAGGGTGAGGAAGTATGATGCCAAAATTTGATATGCAAATCAAATGTTATTCACCTCTCATAGTTTGTTCATTTTTTACAAAGACACTAACAAAACAATCATCAGGCAAATGGCTAACCAACCTACCAAAGAGAGAGAGGAAGTATGATGTTAAAATTTGATATGCATATCAAATGTTATTCATCTCTTATCAAATCCCCAAAAGAAAGAAGAAAATAAATTAATGAAGAAACAAGAAAAGAAAAGATATTAAATAACAGCATTATGAAGTTAAATTGTGCATGGAAAGCCTTCTGCAGGGAGTAATAGCTAATGTGTTGATAAAACAAAGAATGCGAACGAAAGAACTAGACATATTAAAATCATTTGCATTCATATGGCACTAAACCATTAAAAGAAAGAAAAAAAAAGGCTGGAATATTCCTCAATGAAAGAAAACCTTCAACATAAACAGAAAAATGGCAAAATGATCTATTTCATCCTTCAGTTCCAGTAATAGAGCAAAATGATCTATTTCAGCAGTATAGGTGAAATTTCCTTCTAGCATTAATATCTAAATTCTATAGCAAGATGGAGGCCTTCCTCCAGCTGATAAGTACAATTAAATAAATTAGGACATTCCCATGAAAAAATCGGTAACAAAACATTAGAACCTTGAATGCCCCAAATTCTGGAAACTACTGAACAAGAACCACAGTTAAATAGGTTCCATAAAAAATCAAAAAGAATATCCATTTGCTAAAAGCCTAAAACTAATAACCAACTGCACCAAACCATGGAAGCAAATTATCAATCCATATATTGAAGCAAGCAAACTATTAACGAACACAGTTGTCTAGGATCCAGCAGACAAAAAATCACCATTACAAGGCATTACTGCAAATCCTTGAGACATAAGCACCTAAAAAAAGAAAAATATGGTTTCTTTAACGCAAAGTTCACTTCTATACCAAGTAATTTGTCCACATTAACATCTTAGCTGTCATCAAGCACCTGCTTTTCTGCTAATATCCTCCAAATGCAGAATGAAAAAAAAAATCCAGATTAAATTCTACTGCTACTTGCCCAAGAGCCATGCAGAAGTACTCAAAAGCAATCCGATTAAGATAACTAAGAGCTATCCAATCATAAACAAAGAGTATGAAACAAAACCAATAGAAACTTAAAACAATCTAGACAAAAGCACAATCACATCATGAGGTTCCCACATCCTATTGGACCAAACAAGGAGTGAAGCAATGATGTGAGGTTAATGAAGGATCTGGCCAATCACTTTCAACCAACTCAGTACTCAACACCAAAACCCAGAATAAAAGAAGCGACAGATTCTACTAGAGTATTGTGGCATTTTTACAAAATGCTGAAAACATACTACCGACAATTTGAATTCCTGATGCTGGCACATACATGTTTTGGCTGATGAAAATATGCCAATGGAATAAATGATTTGCAAATTCAACATCCAAAGGGAAATAATGTTATTACAGTAGCATTCATGGAATCATCAAAAATAGATTGCATTCCAAATAGTTAACATATGTGCAGGTAAGGGGCTTTAAATAATGTCAATGTGCTACCCTTGAAACAACATCATTGTGCTAAATCCAAAATGCTTTAACATAAAAAGCAGAAAGTCACTCGTGACTGAAAGAAAATCTGATGAAGATTAAAGTTAATTATAACAAGGAAATAAGACTTTGTTTAAAGCTGAGTGAAAAAACATAACTAAGACATCAACAAATAAACAGCTCACTTTAGCTGAGGCTTGAGAGATTAATTATACTCCATCATCCTATTCATCATACTCTTAGTCATACAAGTACAAAAAGCTTTGCCATTATATTTTTCAATGGCAAGATAATCACTCCACCAAATAAAGTGTCTAATACAAAGGCACATTAAGCTAGCACTTTCTGTTGCATAGAAAACCCCGGACTAACTCCCACCACAAACTTAATGCTCACCACAAACTCAACAAATCAACCCTGGATAAACCCTGCAACTTGGATCTGTAAGTTTTAATTTGAATAAAAGCATATAAACAATAATAGCAAGGATCTAAATCACATCTTTCCACGGTTCCACATCCACAGTTGAGAAAGTCAAAAGCTTAGAGCTTGGAAGCCATGCATCCACCGCCAACAAAGAATGAAACATAAGAAATAAGGAAAGCCATAAAGCTAAAAAGGTAATGACTTGGCATCCCCGTCAAACCAAAAAAAATGTTTAGATCATATTTACTTGAAAATCTGAACCCCAAAAGACCCACCATAGGCAAATGTTACCTCATAAATCTGGGTTGTCTCAGTTCCCATATCATAATAACATCAACATGAATATGACCAACACCAACATAGAGCCTTGCCCCCAACAATTTGGAGTCAGCTTCCTATGATAATTCCATTGCACTTGAAGCTAATCGAGCTTCAAACTAGAAATTAATAGAAAAAGAAAATGGATTGATAGTATGAACCCATCTTGTAGGATTAACTCAAGTAAAGACATTGACACCAAGAAAATCGAAGTAAGAAGCCATCAAGAACAAAATAACAAAGACAGCAAGGAAAGTGAAATCCACTCCAGACGAATAAAATAAAAAATATAAAAAAATTCAATAAATTCCCATTCCTCAGCAACTTATCGTTAAATGAAGAAATGTAAGTTTTATAATTGTACTGGAAACATCCCACATCAAAATAAATTGCTGGTAAAAAACCATCCCTTCATTACCTAACGCTAAACCTAACAAACGACTGGAAAAATGCGCACTTAAAGGAAAGGCAACTATACCACCTTATGAATAATGAATTCAGAAATTAACCATCAGGAGCCAAATAACAACTTACAAGTTCTGACCACTATTCAGCGCCATATGGTCATCCCCGCTTCCCACATAAAATGTGAAACAATTGCAACGACAAACATCAAATATCATACAACACCAAATGAATTCAAGAGCACTGAAGAATACAACATTCCAGGTGGCACATTAAACACAACAAACTCCAACTTGAAAACAATTCACACTTCACGAGGCTTGCCAAAGAACTGACAGCAAACACGTGCAAGATAAATAGAGGTACATCAACATTGACACATGGAAGACTTCTGTCCCAGTTAGACAAGGCTTTGCAGTCAAACTATGACAGATAAAACATCCATAGCTTGCAAGACACCCTCAAAATACAAATTTGATTGCAGAAGGCCTTCAAAACCATCAAAGAGCAATAAGCATAATGCATTCCATCATTCAAGGTAATTACTACAAGGTTATTCAAAAATCGGGAACACATTGAAGTCCTCCACAAACCATAATGAAGTACCTCTCAATGTAATCATTAGATATAATAATTTTCTGTTTATTGGTAAAAAAATGTTTCATCTCTTTCCTTTTTCCAGTCAATGTACAACAACCACATCACTGAACATCTTGACAAATACATGCTACAGTCATGAGTAGAACTCCCCTACTACAAATGACTTGCAAGGTCAAATCCGGTGAAATATCACCGCTGCAGTGTGTGGTACGAGAACAGGAAATATGTCTTTCAGTTTCCACAGCTGTACACAACCAGTTTTTAGTTGGTTTCCATGGTCTTGGGTTCTTCTGAATTCACTGGCAGGACACAAAAGAAAGGTTGCAACGAAAAGCAAGAACCCCATAATTGTAGCAAAACCTAACCGAGATGACATATGAGTTTACTGGTGCTCCCATCAGCCCCTCAAAGGACCTGAAAAGAGACATAAATGTAAATTAGTTCACGAAAAACAGCAATTTTGCATACCTTGCTGTTGGCCAGGTCGCTTGCCCTTGATCAACGCAACCTCAATAACATTTCCATGCTCCTCAAACAGGGGACGAATCTAAAAAAAACAATAGATGGAAAAGATGATAGGAATCAGATAGAAATACAGGAAACTTTTTTCTAATTCATGGAATTCCACTTCCCATCACTGGCATGCGTGTGTATGTGTGTGTGTGTGTGTGTGTGTATAGAGAGAGAGAGAGAGAGAGTTAAATAACATTGAAAACATTAAAAAAATTAACTATTTTTCCCCTTGTTTCCGACTAATCTTTCTAAAAGTTCTTGTTTAATGCCCTAAATAATCTCTCATTTAATTCTAGAATTCATTTATCTCAATTAGGAAATTTTCGGCCATGTATCAATTTACTTATTGTAAAGGCGTCTGTTTGGACAAAAAGAATTTGAAAAATCGGCTCGACCCTCAACTCCTTTTCAACCTAGCAACTAAACTTACTAGAAACCAGTACTAAATGACAAGCAATCATTGAGTTTTCTCTAACAACTTAGCATTTAGACAATATGGTCGTCAATGTTATATTTTTCACACCACCAATCCATTATTCGACAAAGTAAGTGAAACTATCACCTACCTATAATTTGAAAAAGTAAATCTATTTGTGTGGTTTAACACATTGATTTATTGCATCTCTACCTTGATCATCAACAACTAGTATCTTCTAGTATTCAACTTTGACTATTCAATTTCAAAAGAATATAGTCCAAGAACAAGCAATTTAGATATTCAAAGGTTCAAATTGCCCTTTGGAATGGAAGAGTTTCAAAGATCAGATAAACTTGTATATCATGTGAAAAATGGACCAACAAGTGAAGCGTAATATTAAAAATTGATGCTTAATCAAAAATCTCTTTTCCATCAGATTGAGAAAATAAGAATAACTGACGTAACTCAACTGAACTAAGCATAGTTCATATCAATAGCCAACAGAGTGAGAAGTAATTGCCTTGCTTATGGCATGATATAGTCATGTTACTAATAAATTATTGATGTACCAACTTACATCTTCTTCAGTTGCAGTCCTGGGGACTGATCCAATGAAAAGCTTGGCAAAGCTGCTGCCATCATTGTGATCTGCGAAAAATCAAAGAATCACTAACAGGAGAAGTATAACCACCTACAGCGAATCCAAAACATGCAACTAAAAAAAATTATATATCTAGTCATCTGCCAATAAATGAAGACAATTAGCTCAATATAGCAACAATTATACTAACGCATAAGGAGAGAAAAAAAAAAAAAAAAAAGCAATTTCTTGGAAGTGATGAACAGTTTAAAGCAAGCAAATCGTGCCCCAAGTTTAGCATTTGCTAGAGAAATCCTGGATTGATCATTATTCAATTAATTCTCGTGACAACACCAAGAAGAAAAAAAACACAGTATTTGATTTTATTCCCCATCGCAGCTGAATCAAAAGCTTCCTAGTAGCGGTTGTGCTATTTATTCCCTAAAAGCACAGCATAGAACAAGCTTACTAGGCCAATAGTAATCAGGCCGTCTCGAATAAAAATATCAAAACATTCACAAATACAACTAAAAAACCCTAAATTCACCAGAAACCAACAACAACAACAATCAGGTAGAACAAAAGAACATACCTGGAGCTGGGGGAGATCCTCCTCTGCCAGAAAACGGCATCCCTCGCTTCTGCCCCAGCGGAGGCGGTAGAGGATAGCCGCCACCGCCTCCGCCACCACCAAAACCTCCTCCACCACCTCCCATCGGTCGGAAACCGCCACCCCCGAGCGGATGATTCGGTGGACTACTAAACGGATGGTAACGCTGCTGATGGTGACCGCCAGGGCCTGCGCTGGGGCCTGAGAATCCGCCTCTGTAATTGCCATGGCTTCGTTGGTGATTTTCGGCATACCTAGAAGGCATTCTCCCGGTAGAAGACTGTCTGGCATGGAAGCTGCTGTCTGGATTAGAACTTGAACGCTCCCCTCTATGTCGCTCCATCATTCGCTGCGGCTTTTGTTGAACGAAGAAGGCGAAATTGCGAAACCTAGCTCTGGCTCGAACCAGGAAATTGGAATTGCAGACAGACGAAGCGCGAAGAAGACGAAGAAGAAGCACGAAAAATGAGAATTGTAGCGGGACACAGAAAGGACATGAAGGTTCTGAACCAAGGAAACGAGCCAAGCTGAGTCTGAGTGAGCGAGTGAGCGAGCGAGCGAGACGTTCCGAGTCCGGGTTGAGGCTGAACCAAAAAACGTTTAGCACCAAATTGAAATACATTTTTCAGCATTTATATATCAAAACAACTGGAACAGTGAATTTAGAGAAAAAAAAAAAAAGGTTAAGAAAATGGCTTATATTTTAGAAACACAAAAATGTTATTATTTTTATGATTTTTCTTGTACTTAATGGAGACTTATAAAAACTTTTCTAAATTGGTATGAAACACAAAAATTTTATTATTTTTATGATTTTTTCCTTTAATTGTAAATACAATTCTTAATACAGCACAAGAAAAAATTAGAATAATAAATCAACTAAAATAACACATTTTAATTTTTTTAAAGCTGCTTTTAAACTAAATATTAAACACAACCTAGGTTTTTATTCCTATATAACATAATGGGTATACTCTATATATTTCTATTTTAATTAATTTATTATAAATGTCAGTAGAATCTATTTTTTAAAATTGCATTTATAATTAATTTTTTTTTTTTTTACTTTCTTGTTACTTTCTTAATTTTCTTCATTTGTTTGAAGGTATGTAAAGATTGATAACAAAAAATAATTAATTAATTTTTTAAAAATAAAAAATACAGTAATATCTAAAAAAAAAGAGCAAATAGACTTTGTCTCTCTTTAAATGGTTTTTTTTTTACAGGAAGAAGAAAAAAAAAAGAAATGGAAATAGAAATCACTCCACACCATTAACACGATCTTTTGGTTGAGTTTCGATTATATGGCCATTGTTAAAATTAATTAGTGGGTCTAGAACAAATATTATTTTAGCCTCTTGTTTTCCAAAGATGGGAAAATACACCAAACAGTACATAAATGTTATGTTATGTGAAAAATGCCCTAAATAATTATAACAATTATTGAAAAAAAAATATGTAATTGCTATATCTTTTTGACAAGTATTGTAGTCGCTCAGTCGTTTTTATGTGCTATAGTAAGTTATGTATTGTTGATGGTGATATGATAAGACATAGGAATATGTGGCGAAATTGTTTGCCTTTAACATAGAAATTTTATTTGTTGAGTCCACATCCCAAAGATGTCCAGATAGAATAAAACCTAACTTATTAAAGCAACAAGTCAACATAAGAACCTAGAATGAGGAAAAGACAATACTTAAAAGACAAATACTATCTCTATTCAATCAAAAATTGAGATCGATATACTTAGCTGGATAATATTTTGACCATACAACATAAGGATACCAAGAAGCATGGGCAAAGCACAAGGAAGAGAGTCTTAGCAAAATATTTGTGATATAACAATACAACTAAGCTAAGGGTGTCTAACACTAAGTTCCGCGAGTAAATTATCACACTCCCCAAATACAATTCTACATACACCACAAGGTTAAGGACTTGTTTTTGTATATAAAGTCTATTACTCACAAAAGAATGAAGTATGTTAATTTTCATTCATGCAACACCCCATAATTCTTAAACATAACTAATCATAATTTGGTCTCAAACTAACCCAATCTATGAAGTTCGACCACAATCAAGAACATGCCAACTTAACCTATGCCACACACATAATGAAAATGTTATATATTATTTTAAGGTTAAAATGATAAAATTAGGCGACGAGTTTTGTGTTAAAATATTCAAGACGTTAAAAATAGTAAAAAAAAAATGAGGCATCCCTCAAAGAAAGCAATGCGCTACTCTACTCTGCATGCCATGCACACAGATATTGCAAGGGCGTTGATTTTGCCTTAAGATTCCTACCAATCTAAGGATTCATTAAGTGTTACATGATATGTTTGTAGAAGAGCACACTTGATACTCATTTCTCATAAATAATATTCCTTGGATCATATTCTTTTCAAAAAGTTAAACATTTGAACAAATGAGATATTAACCACTTTTGGTGTAAGTGATTGTTGCATTAGTTGCAAAAGTCATATGCTCTTCCCTATGATCATGTCAGGCCCAATCAACTTGGGAAACATTTTTCTTTTAGCTAGAACAGCTCATTGAGCCTAAGGACAACCTACAATCATCTTCTCTTTAACCTATCACCCTTGAGTTTGAGAAAGGGGAATGAGATAATGATATTCTTAATTCTCTAAGGGTCAGTTTGGTGTGTAGGAAAAGAATGAATTATTTTTAGATAATATGATGGGATAGGATTGAATTGGATATAAGAGGATTTAAAATAAAGTGATGTAATGTAATGTTCGGTGCAACATAGAATAATTATAAAATTAAAATAAATTAAAAAATAAAAAACAAAAGTAAAAAATAAAAAATGAAACAATATTATTTGGTGAGATTGAATAATCCTACAAATTTTTATGCAACACAGGATAATTTTAAAATAAAAATAACATACCTCTTGTATTTTATTTTTATATTTTTGATGTTTAATATTCGAGTTTTATGGTCATAGTGACATAGTTTGTATTTTATAGATACAAAATGGAAATTTGCATCAAATATACACAATGAAGAAATGAAGTGTGACCACACCCAAAACAAATGTCTTTAAACAATTTTTTGTGCAGGAAAACCATAAGAAGTCTCTGTGCGGGGCATGACCACACCCAAAACTAATATGTGAAGTAGAATTTTATGCAAGAAAATCAGAATAAGTCTTTGCATAAGTCGTGACCATGCCTTAACCAATCTACACAATCAAGAACTTATTTCTATTAAAGAACGAGACATTAATGCTCCATTGGTTGGCAAAATTTCACCATAAGATGTTGTCTAAATTATTTCTATTAAAGAAAGAGACATCAATGCTCTACCAATTGGCAAAATTTTCACCACAAGATGTTGCATTACTTGTTTTAAGATAGTGCTAAATTAAGAAATAATACTTTTGTAAGGAAAAAACTCACGAGAGACGCCTCTCATGGGTTCTTTCTCATTTTTTATTGTCTTTTCCTTTTTACAAAAACTTTTGTGGAGAGTTCTTTAGAAGTAGAAAAGGTAAGCCCTTAATATAGAAAGGGGATAGGGAGGCTCATTTAAGGGCATCCTCTGTTTTAGTTTTTTCTTCTTGTTGTTGGAGAGTATAAAAAGGTATTTACACAATTTTTTTGGGTTGTTCTCATATTATGTGTAGCTAAACTTCTTCATTCTGGCCAAAGTTTAATCAAAGTTTGATTCATTATGAATTATGAGATCTAATTGCTATTTTATTTTCTCTTCTTTTTTAGTATTTGTGTATCTTCTACAATTATTAATATTATTGTTTTGTGTGATTGTTACAATAGGACCCATTGTTCTTTTACTAAAACAATATACATCCAATGAAGCATTGGATTTATAATTATTCAATTGCTTCAATAATTAGTGGCAAAATAACATAGTTTATTTCACAAGATTTAATTTATGTTATGTGGATGCATGATCTAGTGTAAATTGACTGAACTTGTGTGTTTGTTGACTAAAATTGGTGATCTCTACAGTTCTTAATGCAATTAATAAATTAAACTCTAAGAGCTTGTTTAGGGTTGTTTGTTGATTAGGGTTAGTCAAAGAGCTTATTTTGTTTAATTAAGAAAGAGAGATCAGGTTGTTAAAGCTTGTTAATAACTATAGCCAATTTATTGAAGAATGAATGACTCGTCTTTTGCATCAATGATCAATTTGATGAATCAATATTGATATTATACCTTGGGCAAGATATTTTTGTGACATGAACTTCTTCAAAAATCATATTTAGTTTATTTATTTGTTTCTTTTATTTCAACTCATTATCTAAACCTCCCTCTAATCTTTTGTTTCATTTGATTAAAAGAGATAAATAACTTCATCAATCTATGTAGATTCGACCCTACTCATCACTATATGTAAAATTATTTTTGAAAAAAGTAGGGATTTATTTTTGTTGGTTTCGACTCTCATCAGCAGTAGTCTACCGTCGTAGTGCACTGCACACACTAAACTATTCTCTATTTATTGCGGTAACTGATCACGGTAATGCATATTGCAAATTTTGGTTATCGTGGTAATGTGTCATATACCTTCATGTTTCTCATTTGTTATATTCTGGTTACCACAGTAGTCCTCCATACTACCACGATACATAGAAATAAACCAACATATTCATTTTTTAAAGCACTACTTTGTACATGAAATGTTATGTGGGAACAAGAATCGTTTAATTATGGCTTTAAATTGTTAGGATACCTAAATTTTTAAGAATAATGTTGTAACACCCCAACCCCCACATTCTTTGAGTGTTGGACATAACCACCATTATTTGACAGTGGACTTAACCATTTGACAAGTTGGGTCATGTTACTTTACAAATGACACACACTTGACTTTCTATTTTTCAATACCTCATGCCTTATAACAGATTCTAGAATACAAATATCATTCAATAAAATCAAAACAATTAAAGATAAAGAAAAATTCAACTCATTTATTCATAAAAAAGAAAGTACATAACTTTATAATGTAAACTATTACATTGTTGATCAAAAGAAATTCATAACCTCTAAAATAAAATAAAATTTCAGCGGAAGACTTATTCAAAATTGGGCAACATGCCCTTACATTAAAAAGAAACTTTTAAAAAATAGAAACTTGCTAAAATCCAAATTTTATGGTCTTCATAATCTAATTTCCTAAAAAAGAAGAAGAAGGGGTAGGCATAAAGCTTAGTGGATCTTTTTCAAATAACCATTTTTTAAATTCAAACCAATAACACATTCATATTTCAAACACTTGCATACATTAGACGATTCATACAACATTTTTGTTTAAAGTTGGGATTTTAGATCAAAAGGGCTTCTAAACCCTTGATGTTCTTAACAAAGTACCTCCTTAGAGTGAAATATAGCTTTTCTTAGCCAATTTCATTGGACTTTTAGACTTCAAGGGAACTTACCCACCAACCAAGTACTTTGGTCTTAAAATCATATGAACTAATCATATGAAAAGAACATTCATAGCAACGTACATGTTTGTTATGATGGTACGTGTTTATTATCACCATCATCTTTGTTAAATCATGTATTCTTGAATCATAAGATAAATTTCAGAACATGAAACTGAAATAAATAAATTTAGTATATGATCAAACTGAAAATTTACTCACGAAATAATCAAAATCACGCATCACCCTTTGAAATAAAGCCTAAACATGATTATTATGCATGCATATATTCGAACAACAATCAAATCTAAAACTAAAAATATATTTTTGAATGCTTGAACTGAAATTATTTTGATTTCAAAAGCCAAACAAACCATGAATATGCTAGAAATTTGAATAAGAAAAAGGGGTGTCAGAGAAATCACTTTCACCTTATGATGCTTTCTCTCCAAAGTTTGAGCAAGAGTTCTCAATGTACAAGCACCAAGAAAATCACACAAGATGAATGTCAAACCAAGAACTTCTCACACTCAAGAGGGAAAATAATGGTGGGAAGAGATGTCAAGAAGAGGACTTAGAGAACAAGAGGAAATCTCAACTCTTGATTCTTGGGATAAGAGGAACGGTGAGCATGGGGGGTTTATATAGAGTTTAAAGTGGCATAGAATGACAAGTTTATGGTGTTCTCTTTGTAGAAAACTTGCCAATTTTTCAAAATTTTGTGCCCCCTAAGCATAAGAGAATAGCAAGTGAATTGGAATAATTTTTTGGAGTTTAGAAACATTTTTTTTGGATTTTTTTTATTTTTATTTGAGTTTTTAAGTTATTAATCTCGGTTTAATCGGAACATTAAAACTAGATCGTTGATGATCCTCGATTGCAACATCAAATCGCGATCAAGATTTACGAATTTGCTGTGGATCGTCGGATTTCCTCGATCGCAGCATAGATTAGGGCACCTTAGATCTCATCTGTCAGATGGGCCTCGATTGCAGCACGACCATTCGTGATCAACGAAATCAGCGCGGTCCGTTGATCAACCTCGAGCGCAGTACTGAATTGCGATCGAGATTAACAAATTTGTTGTGGATCGTTGATCAACCTTGAGCGCAGCACTGGATCACAATTAAAAAAATGGTTTTGATCTTCACCGTTGGATGGACCTCGAATGCAGCATCAGATCTTGAACATCGATCCAGGTCGCACGATTAACCTCGAGTGAAGTGTTGTTCGCGATCAATAAAGCGAATCCGAACCGTTAGATAAGGCTGATCAATTCTGGGCCGTTGGATTTCAGTAATTCGGTGTTCTTGAACGTTGTTTTGGGCTTTGATTTCATTCGTTGAATTGGACAAATCGGTTTTGGACCGTTGGATACAGTTTCTAATTACCAAAATTGCTTTTTAATGTTGCTATTATTCGAAAATTGTTAATTATACACTTACTAATTGATGTAAACACTAATTTTTGCACAAATCCTTCTATTTTATTAATTTTCTAATATTCTCTCATTTCTATTTCTTTAATATTGTATTTATTTTCTATTTTATTAACATTGCCAACAATTAATAATTTATGTTTCTTTATATTATTTTCCATTTATTCATTTTTATGTATTTATCTCACATTTTTATTTTCCGAGGGTAGGAATAATCATATAATTCACTCTACTTATTCGATAATTAATTCCATAATTGCATAATTAATTAATATTTGATAATTCTACTAACCTTATATCATTAGTTAGATCATCTTGATGCTAAAGTTTCTTTTGCCTCCAATACTTTTTTTATATATATATTTTTTTTCCTCAATGAATTTTATTTCATTAATAATTCTTTGTTGACAAAATTATGAGGTATTACAAATGTTCTTGAATTTAAAGGTTTAAGAGTATAAAAGTTTGAGACGACAACACAAGGGTTCAAGGGATTCAAATTAACAGGTAAAAGTGATTACCTTATTCTCTAGTATTATTTGAATTTTTAATACTGAATGTGTTGTGTGTTTACATTGCTTTGACACCTAGGAGCATGCTAGGGTGCGTTTAAATAATGATTTGACATCATGATTGCATATGTTTACATGAATGCTGAATAGTATGATCGTTTTATCCATGTTTGACGATTACATGTTCTTATAACATGAGATATGCATGACCTTATCTTAGATATCATGAGATATTTAACATATCTGATTTACATGTATAAGTGATGTATGTTTTATAATGGAATGATATACAAGTATAATTGATAATGCTCATTTTGACATTAAATTTGTTATCTTATAATTAAGCATTATCATATTTTAAGGCTCATTATTTAGTAATTAATTATAAAATATATTTAACTTCTTTTTA
>JAJIYU010001111.1:0-39274 GCA_030144865.1 Tinospora cordifolia
CACCCAACAGTAGATCTTCACTACTGCTATGCAGAAACTAGGGTTTTCCCCTTCCTACTACTATATTTGCTGTCTAAAACAGCTAAAGAACAAGAGAAGAGAAGAGAGTAAACAAAAAAATTCTTTCTTTCTTGCTAGAATGAATTTTCAAAATGAGGGGGAGGGGGGGTTTATAAATTTTTCTGGCAGAAAAAGACGAAACTGCACAATTGTAAATAGTTTGTTACTGTGGCTACAATACCTATTACTGTAGCTACAGTAACCCGCCGAAAGTTATTTTGTCTGCCGACAAAATAGTGACCGTATTTGTGAACAGTAACCGTATATTTAAACAGTATCGTATTTTTGAACAGTAACAGTAATTTTTAAATTTTTTTTCTTCGAATTCTGAGTATTACAACACTGAAATTGTAGGTATTACAGGTTTTGTTCCACTAGGTTTTCCTTGCAAGGTTTTTAATTAGGCAATCCAAACAATAGTATAAGACTTCAAAAGAATATGTACTCTTTTTCCTTCTAGATTTTTGTCTCACTGAGTTTTATCTAGTAAGGTTTTAATGAGATATATTCTTATATCAAACGCATTCAAAGAGTGAGTGTTATAAATAATCATCTTGAATGCCTTTGTAACCACTACTATTTAGTACTTTGTAACCCCTTTGTATTTAGAATTTTGTAAACCCTAAATCTCATTATGTCAAAATTTAAATATTGTAATTATGATTTATGTAACCCCCTCATTCCTAAAAACTATATAAAAGGGTGCTTACATTGTAACGTTCGTACCAAGGTTGAAATTCAACCTCTTATAAAAAAAAAAATGAAAAGCTCTCTTTCATTTTCTATTCTCTCTAGTTCACTTATTATTTTCTTGATCTTCTAGAAGTTTTATTTTATTTTATAATAGTGTTATAAATATATTAAACACCTTCATTTTAATATATATGTAATCGCCAAAAATTATTTTAGTTAACAATGTTATGACGAGCCATAACGTGCCATGACGTGAGTGTAGATCCCGGTGATTGGCTCAATGGTAGCGGATGATGAAAGAATTAAGTACTTGAGCCTTAGGTTTTAGGTTCGATTCTCCGCGAAGGCGAAAGAAAACCGTTGGAGGCAGGAACAATACCTTTGAGTGACCACCTAGCACAGAATACCCTGAAGGGGGTTCTGTGAGCCCAGATTTGGGTCGTCACAATTTTTCTGTAACTCTCATTTATCTAATAATGGTTGATGTAACCTCTATATCAAAAATATATATAAAGGGTCTTGTATCTCACAAAATTATCAATAAAGAGAACATTTTTCTTCGCAATATTTTTTCTTTTGTCTAGTGTTCTTCCATAATTTTTCTTTATAATTTCTTTAATTTTTCTTACAATTTAATTTTACAATATAATTTAAACAAAAAATAGAGGAAAAACAAACGTACGTATTTGTGTTGAAATTACTCCATAAATAAGGCAATGCTTGAACATAGTGGAGACAAAGGGTATGTAATCCGCATCGGCTCAATCCTACTATTATGCCTTCTCTTCTTCTGTTGCTTCTCGATACAACTCTGTTTTCGTTCTCCCCCATCACCCCATGAATATTACTGTTTCAAGGTCCCCTATCCTTAATATTGCCGGTTTTTTTTTTTTGTTGAAACCCTTTCAGTTATATAGAATGTGCCATCCTTTTTCAAACCTTCCACTAAACAAGAAACGTCCATTTGAATATCATGCCTTAAAATTATTAGATTCTTAATTTTTTTTTTTTTTTTCTTTTCAACCTCAACCTTGCTTCTTCAAAATGTTTTTAGTCCTCATCCGATTCAGCTGCAACCGCAAATAAATTCATACCATTTCGGCATAGGTCTTCATTTAAAATATGACAGTTCATATATAATTGATTCATGTATGAACATTATCAAGAACCAAAAGTTAAAGGCCCAAAGTTAGCCCCATGGAAGCATTATAAACAGTTATCTCAAAATTGATTTAGAGTGAACTTCTGGAACTATTGGTATAATTTATAAATTTACTTATATAAGCACCAAATTGACTGAATCAAAATCAAATTACATATTTGCTTCTATAAATATGAGAAGTCTGATTTAGATTGAAAAAGTGTAGATTTTTACAGAGGTTTCATTTTGAGTGAAAATGATAAACTGTTTGCATAAATACATGAAAGTTCATATGGAGACTTTCATTTGAATTTTTAAACAAATTTAAAAAATTTTCACATTTGAATTAGTTATATTATGGGCACATGACGTACGCTGAAGTAATTATATTATGGGCTGGAGCAATGAATAATCATGTTAAGTGAATTATATATATATTTATTTACTTTAAAAGGATCATATTAACCAAGATTCATCGGTTATTCCATGCTTGTTTTCAATTTCAAACTGTACAGTTAGCAACATCAAGAAAAATTGTCTCTCTGTACAACAAAGAAAGGGCTCACTTAACTAGCCATAAGGAAGAGAATGGAACCGTGACGCATGCTATCCCCACAAAGCAAACATGGATAGATGACTTCTGCACTCAAACAGAGTGACAACAATCATTATATCATTTGAATATAAAGCCACAAAGTGCAACCACTTTCCTTCTCTCACATATATAAACCATTCAATCCATCTTGTAAGCCCAACCATGCTCTTTCAAAAATGCTTGGACTGCTTCCTTGATAGCCAGGTTCGGAACTAGCTGATGTTGGTAAAGCGGTTCATGTGTAATTGGGTCAAACTTGCCCACCTATTTAGAATTAGGTTTGAGGACACAACAAATTGGAATACACTCAAAATACACAACAAATATAAAGAAAATATCACCTTTTGAAGATGCTCAAGGAGTACTGCCCTCTCATACGTTACCCCACTTGGAACAATCACAGGATCTCGGAGAATGTCAAGCGTGATTTTACAACATAGATAGTCTGGAATCTGCAAGTTTTCAGTTAAATTTTTTTAAAAAAAAAGCATAGCCACCCTTGTACAATAATGCCCAAATGCTCACCTCTGTAGGTGTGTCAGCTTCTGCAGCTTTTCTGAATACTTTCTCAAGGGATTGTAATTGTTCCCGATGAGATGCATCTGTCAATTCTCCAGAATCAGAAACATCAAGCACGTATTGCATGTCAAGAGCTTTCTCACATTTTTCTCTGGGAGAAACCGCATGTACCAAGGGTTAACAAAATTGGATGGGCTAATGGTAAAACATCAAGCAGATACTGCATTTCAAGAGCTTTATCACATTTTTCTCTAGGAGAAACCGCATGTACCAAGGGTTAACAAAATTGGACGGGTTAATGGTAAATCATGCGCAAAAAAGAAATGGGAAAAAATTGCACAACAGTCTGTACATTCAAATATACAAACACATACTTTAAGTTTTGCAGCTTCCATGATCGCTCACTAGATGTGCATTCCCATTCCATATATTTTGCTTTTGCAAGCTCTAACCAGATCTCTTCCAATGTATAACCCTTGTGATTTGCCCCTCTCCCAAGATCCAAAGCCTATATAAATAACAGAGGCAAAAGTAGTAAGACATGAAGGTTATTCGCATGCTACTATAATGCAAATCACCTACAATTTTCTTTTTTTATGATTTTGTACCTGTTCAACTAAGATAGCAAATTGTAAACATATAGATCATTTAGCAATTAGGTATTGCAAGCCAATGGAGAGGCCAGAGAGACAGGCTATGGTGTAATACCAGGTTTAGCACTAGTTCGTGGGTTTTGGACTGAGGAAACTGTTTATAATGCATCTAGTGCCTGTTACTTGGAGATGATGTTTTCGAAGCATTTCCTTGGATGTTTCTCTTGTACAGTAGGTACTCCTGGTGCTGCTATCTTTTTGCTGAAAATTCTTTCTTTCCATAAATAAAGTATTAAACCCGAATTGTTTAGTCTCAAAAAACTATTAGGAATTGTGCACCAAATGCTTTTATCATGGCTAAAATGTCCAACCAAAAATTCAAAGTTCGTTTCTTGAACTGTTGATTAACTATTTCTCTTTATGATACTAATGCATAATAAGCGAAAAACATAACAAATAGAGGCACACAAAATTTTTTTTTTTATGCGGTTTGCATAATGTCCTACTTTAAACACCAGGGTGTGAGGTTCCATTATTAACAATAGAATTGGTACAATCAAATATGGATTTACACAATTTAAAATAATCAGTCACACTAAAATTAAAAAGCACCATGAGATCCCCTCGTCATAGCTCCCAAGTAGAACTCCCTCCTACTACCAAATGCATCGACACGAACTGTAACACCTCCCCCACATCTGTTATCATTTATCTTGGTCAAGTTTGTTAATTTCAAAACACCCTTTTTTTTATTAATTTGTAAACCTTGTTGTCGATAGCAGAAGAACAGGGGTGGAAAAAAAAAAGCATATTCATTTTAAAACCTTACTGTGTGTAGGGCATCTCGAATGGGAAGATGTTACTTGGTCCTACATCTTTCTACTTGATCTAATCATCATTCATTTCTTTTTTAAGTTTAAAACCCTTTTTCTGTCAAAGGAAAAGCATAATATCATTTATCAAACATTCCCGTAAACATGTAACATTAATTGGTTGGTATAAACATTGAAGAGAACAAGTTGATGGAGTTAGCCAATAGTTTCGGGTGTAAGGTGTGCATGCTCTAAAGCCTTTTGGGACCCGATTATGACAACAATGACGTGCGGCGTGAGGGATGGAGACATGGTTTTTTGTCAAAACGAGGTAGATTAGCATTGATTATGGCAATCCTTGAGGCAATACCAACATATTATCTATCTTTGTTTTAGATTCCGAAAGGAATGGCAAAATGATAGGGAGGATGATGAGATCTTTTCTGTCGGGGGATATGAATAGGAATAATTCACCAAGGAGTCTAGAAAGATGGAGGACAGCACCATTGCCAATGGATAAAGGAAGCCTTGGCATTAAGAACCTTCACACAAAATACATGGTATTACACAAAAAGTGGTTTTGGAGAATAATCCATTGTAAGGAAGCCCTTTAGGCAAAGGTGGTTAGAAGTAAACAGGGGAAGGCTTGGGTATTAACACAGGGAGGAAGCAACATCTGAAGAAGGATTTCATGCATAGAGGCCCTTGGAAATTCATTGCATCAATGGCAACCATAGTTGGAGAACACACTTCCATTGTAGTAGGGAATAGGGAAACATTTTGATTTTGGGAGGATACGTGGATAGGAGATAGGCCATTGGCACTTTCTTTTCCATCTCTTTTCTGGATATCTACAACACATGATAAATCTATTCCATTTTCAAAAGGAAAGAATGGACCAGTTAATGCCTGTAATCTACATCTTATAACGGCTCTCACACACAAGGAGGAGTTGAAAGCAATTAATTTTTGTGGCATACTAGAGAGGGTTCAAACTTCATAAGCAATAGATAGACGCAATTGGGTATTAGAATCTCATTAACAATTCTCCTACAAATCTCTCTGTCATTTCTGGTCAAGTGGCTAGGATCCGAACTCTCAAAGACTCACTTTCCTCGCAGGTTTGAAAAATGTGTGTTCCATCAAAGGTTAAGTTCTTTGGTTGGCTGGTAGTGCAAAGGAGGATAAATACTATAGAAAATCTACAAAGATGACTACCACCTCACTTTCTTTCACCTCAATGTTGCATCCTATGGCTTGTTGTTGGTGAGGAAAATGTTGAGCAGTTGTTCGTGGAATGTAGAAGAGGTAGACACATATGGGATAAGTGGGTGATATTTTTGAAGGGACAATTAACCCAACAATTGTGATAGAAGACTGCTTTTCGTTGTCAAGTAGGAAGGTCGTCAATAGCATAGAATGCATGATATGTTGCAATTTTGGCAACAATCTGGCACATCAGGAACGAGAGGATTCACGTGATCTTCTCTAATTCAAAATCAGATTATCAATCATAATGGGGAAGTACTAAAATAATGAGCTGTTGGATTTATGCACCTGAAATTATCAAAGGTCCATCAATGTCAAATTGGTTTTTTGATTGGGGCAGTTGCAGGTACAGTTTGTAGTGCAAGAGGAGGGGGGAGGAGAGGTGGCAAAGGGAGTTTCACATGGGGTAGAACAATTGTTCTAGGCTTACATATAGTACTTGTTTCTTCTTCTTGGAGGGAAGGAAAGACAATGTGACGGATGCCTTCGCATTGCCTCGGTGAGATTTCCGAGCTTAAGTAATCAACTTGGACAAAAACACATTCTTTCCCTTGCAAATAGGATCAGATGCAAAATTGGACTTGACCTATGAAATACCTAGGAATGCCTTTCGTAGGAAATCCAAGATTAAGGTGTTTGGAGCCTGGTGATTGACACGGTTAGTAGGAGGCTAGATGGATGGAAGTTTGCATATCTCTCAAAAAAAGAGGGTTGCTTAGCACTTATTAAGGTCACATTACAAGCAATCCCAACTTTCATTCTATCCTTGCTCAATATTCCTAAAGTGGTGACCAAGAAGATCGAAGGTATGCTGAAGTCTTTCTTCTGGAGGAGTGACTCAAGTGGTGCTAGTGCTAAGCATCTCGTCAGCTGGAAAACAATGCAACTCCCAGTTGAGAGAGAAGGTCTAAATGTTGAAACTATGGTGATTAAAAATAAACCTGTGTGATAAGTGGCATTGGATGTTTCTGCACTGTAAGGGTGCACTATGGGTTAAAGTCGTGTCCAGCAGGTATGGGAAGCTAAAGAGAGGTCAAGGGTTGGAGTGTTGGCTGTATCGTGGTCCATGGAAATTCATTTCTTCATTAGAAGAGTTGGTTGTTAGATACATTCAGCTAAGAGTTGGCAATGGGAGTCTTTTAGATTTTGGGAGGATAGGTGGACTGAATCAAGACCGTTAGTGATCTCCTTTCCCCTCATGTTCAGACTATCAACCTTACATGAGCAACCAATTTCCAAATTTATTTCTCTCCAATATCTTAGTCACCCATGGGATTTTCATTTCGGAAGGGCAACAACAGAGATGGAACAACTAGAACTAATTAATTTCATTGCTTTGTTGAAACTTGTTCAGCTGAATAGTTCAAGGAACCATTGGAAGTAGAGTCTTGAGCCAATCAGTTGTTTTCGTTGCAAATCATAGCTAACACCATTATAACATTGGAAAGCAGTCTACCTTCTCACTTGCAAAGTTCATATCATGCATGGAAAATGCACATCCCCTCAACAGTTAACGTGTTTGGTTGGTTATTAGGTCACCAAAAGTTAAACACCATGGACATTACACTAAAGAAGCTATAGATGGTATATCTTTCTCTTCACTGCTGTTTGTTGTGTTTCCAAGCAGCGAAGGACACCAATCACCTATTCTAGCAGTGTAGTTGGGAGAACTCAATTTTGGGAAAAGTGGCATGTGTGTTCTGAAGGCAAAATCAAGTGTCCTTCGTCAATTGATGAATGCTTCCTTCTCCTATAGAGAGGCAATTGCAGCAACACAGCCATTGAGGTTAAATAGATAGTGATTTTCTTAACTTTGTAGTCGATATGGTTGTTTAGGAACAACAACGTTTTTAGGGACAGAAAAACCTGAGGCCCATATTGCTTGGGACAAGCTTAGACTGCAACAAGTTCGTGGCTGTTTGCACCTAAAATTGTGGAACGTCCTTCCTAGTTGAGCTGTTTCTTTGATTGGGGAGGATGTACGTTTAACATTTAATCATTCATCAGTTGGTTGCTTGTGTATTGTTTTCAATTCTTAAATAAAATCTTGTTTCTTACCAAAAAAAATAAAGTACTTGTTTTCTCTCTCAAAAAAAAAAAAACATTTCCATAAAATTCATAAACATGGATTTCATTTCCAGATTAACATTTGTTTGATTCATGTGGCCCATTAAGTACATATAAAGGCCCTTCCATCCTAGGGCACATGGTTACATCCTCAATAGTGTTCATAGGTTACATTCACAATCCAAAACCATGAAGAAACAAGGAGAAAGCAAAATAGACACTGTGTGTTTGCCTCCAAACCCCAATAATTGGTACCTACATTGGAGAGAATGGAAGGGAATGAGCTACCAAGTCTAGTGGGTACAACTCCTAGCTAATCAAGCATACATATACAACAATTACAATATATTAGGCATTTCAAACAATTGAATTATTTTGGAAAGGTCGCTGGGTAGGGTAAATAAGCCCTAACGTAGTCCACTGATCGTTACAAAAATCAAGACAGCGGTCAATTGGGTTTTTCTTCAAAAACATCTCAACCTACAAAAAGTGGTCAACGTAGAAGGTTTTAATTAGGAAAACATTTGGTGAACTAACAACATTAATAGTGTGGATTCTTATCTTAATAGTGTTTATTACGTATAGTCAATAATCAAGCAATATATTTCTCATTAGTTAGTGAGCAACTGTTCTTTTCATATCATCAATTTCATCAAATATCATGAAGCATGCTCATCATAAATTCCATCATTTATCCATTATATCATAAAAATAACATGTATAGCCTAGAACACTTTCCTATCATGGGCTCTTGTACTACACTCATCATGGCGAGAACCATTCCAACATTCACAATGAGCATGCATATCAATCACAATTCATAAATCAGACAATATGCATATGATAAGAGAATATGTGAAAGATTTGAGTACTCTAAACATCCACCTAAGTCATTTATCATCACATGCATATACTTAATAAGGAAGGGGGCAGAAGGAACAAAAATCCCACCTCATCGCAATTCCAAATGAGCGTATGTGCTTCCTTAATGCTGCTCAATTATCAATGTCTCTTTGGTATCACCTTTGTACAAACAATCATCATTTTTCTGTGCATGTTCCCCCCGCACCCACCCCATCCCCCCTCCCTCGTCTGGAACATCAACCAAAATTTGTGCAAAATCAAACAACAAAGAGGCAACAGTCTCTAAACAATGTCTAGAGCAATGCACATTTTAATTTAGGTTTCAGGGCCTTATTCGTGCCATTTTTTCAAGTCCCGTGCCCTTTGCCATGATCCTAATGTTGCAAGAACAGCAGGAAATGACGACCCGAAATGCTTGAACCAAGTGGCCAAAGTAAGCTACATCACTTTGCGAACAACTGTTGTTAAACACGGTTTGAGAGAGGAAAATGCTTGCATTTGTGCTCAAAACTACTACAAAGCACTGGAAAACGAACTCAGAGTTGGTGAAAAACCATGCTCACTATTATGGGCATTGTGGATTAAGTGTGTGTATTTCTCATCACGTAAGGTAATGACCATGAGGGAAAGGTTTGAAATACTCACACAGGACCTTAAGCAAGGTTTTTCTTCCCTTTAAAATGTTGACATCCTCACGAGCTCACACTCAATCACAAACACTTCAGTGCTTCCAATGGTACTCAGGGTCAACCTACTTATAATGCTGATGGCCATGATGATCCTATTTAGGGTGGTTAGATAGGTGTTATCGTTTCTTGTGCACGTAGAACAAGTATAGGTGGTGGTTGAGCAACCATTACTGTAGACATTATTCATGGTGATCACGGCAATAATAATCCTACTTGGGATGGCTGGAGCGGTTCTTAACGGTCTTTTGTTGGGGCATGGGCTTTCTTTCCACCATCATTATATATGTTATGGTTCCTTGTGCAAATAAAAGAAGTGTGAGGGGTAGTTGAGCCACAATGGATACCACGCTATTCATAGCGATCGTGGTAATGATGACCCTACTTGACGTGGTTGGAGAGGTGCATGATTGTCCTTTACAAGGGCATGGTCTCCCTTTCCACTATTATTTGGGCATACTATGGTTTCATATGCAAGGAGAACAAGTTTTAGCAGTAATTGAACCACCATTAATACAAACACTGCTCATGACGATCATAGTAATGATGATCCTCCTTGGCGTGATGGAAGAGGTGCATGATAGTCTATGCTAGGTGCATGGTCTTTCTTTCCACCATCATTTAGGCAAGTTATGATTTATTACGCAAGGAGAACAAGTTTGAGTAATGGTTAAGTCACCATTAATGCAAACACTATTCATGGTAATCATGATGGAGTGACTTACTTTGACCAAAGATTGCTGCAACTAAATGGGAAAGGCTCATGGGGCTTGTCATGTATAGTTGGAATGCTTGAAGAGTGAATTTGCAGATAAGGACATGTAGCACCTTGATCACCCTTGGATTGACACGAAAATGGTGGTAAAGTGGCCACATATTAGTGCAGTGCACTGCGTAATATATGCAACACACTGCAAACCAGGTAGCTCACCTACCCACTGTGCACGATGCATTGTGTTGCATTGCATGATATTACACACATTTTTTTTTCTCAATTCCCCTCAGTGCTCTGAAAATTTCTACACCAATTTCATCATGTAATTCGATCATTTCATGCTAGAATTAATTCCCTAATTGTCCTCAATTTGTGTGTCACTACAATTAACTTAACTGATTCTCAACCTTAATTTATTACCATTAACGATGTTTAATTAGGTTTAAAATTTTGGGATATTGCACAAACTCCAAACCATAAAAACACATACGAGATAGACAAATTAAAATAAAGCACACAAATTCTCTCTAGACCCTCTTCAACAATGATGCACATACGTTATTTGAAGGGATGAATCCACAGTGAAGAGGACTTGTGATAAATAAAAACTTCACAGATAATCTTCTTGAAAGCCAGAGATGCAGTTGCTATTAAATTGCACAGTCAGTTCGAAACATTGGGCTGCAACTCGTCACCAACTAATGCCTGGAATCAAGACTCCTAATAACTATAGAACTCTTTAAAACTTACTTTCCAACAATCACCAAAAGAACCATCCATGGACTCTTAATAATAACAAACTCAAACAGCCATAATCTCCAAAAGATAATAAAGCGACTCAGCCACAATTCATTCAAACTAAGTTTTGACTATTCCACAAACGGATGCCAAGTATAATTGACCCAACAAAAACCATTATGGAAAAGTCCTACTAACCAAAAGCTTAACTTGTGCATTCCTGAAAGTTGGACAAAACAAACAATGCTCGTAATTAAAGGTGGATTTTTCACAGGAATGGATAAGCTTTCTCACTACACAATCATGACTGCTAAGGAAGGATCGACTACGATCTTGAGGAAGAGCATAGCTGCTCAATTGCTCCGTTAATAATAGCCCTTAAAGCTAGAGTTTGACCATACTGAATGATTATGTGATACACAATAAAATAAAGTCTACATAGAGAGTACTTGGACAATTCAATTTGAGTAAGGAAGTCCACTTGGAAGATTTCCTTGGGGTGTATTATGATTTTTCACTAAGGGAGCAAGAAGAATTCATCAATCAAGTAAAGGTTGTCCTTCGCCGAGTGATGTGCATGCTATCTAGGAGAAGCTTGCTAGTGAGAACAAACAAGAACTACAGAGACAACACAAGAGACTCAAAGTTGTACTTACTAACTTCAGATCTAAATTGGCATAAAATTGCATGAATGTAGGCCTTGTTTGTTGAGACAAATGAATGTTCCACTCATAAATGAAATCAGCTTTCGAGAGAAATTGTCACTTTGCATCCTTACCTTTATCAAAGAACTTAATTGAAACAGGCTTCTGCAACCAGAATATGAGGCACAATAGGTGGCAACATTGACGAAACAAGTAGAATATGAGGAACTACAAGAGTCCCAACAACCTTCTACTTGGAATGTTGGGACTATTGTATGCTCAATCAGCAAATTCATAATTTTAACCCCACTATTCCATGAAAAAACAACCAAACCATAAAAGAATTAACACTTATACTCACGCATCAAGTACATTCACGCATATCATCCACAAACCAAACAATAGCCATAACATGCATCTACTAGTAATCAAAATGAGAACATCCATTCACCAACATTCATCAAGCAATTTGTTCACATAGACCAACTACAACAATTAACATCACTATCCAAAACCAGACAAAGTTGTGCAGCAAAAGCCAAAGAACCAAAAGCAAGCAAAGAGTTACCATAGGTAGTTGCAACTGACTGATTGCAATTACCAAGGCAATTACCAAAAACATTCCACCCTTTCGGCACAAACAAGGCCTAATCAACATGAAGTAGAGGGACAACCACCATTATCACCAAGAGAAGAACGACACAATTGCTATAGAAATTGTTGGACCTAACGTTAAACATCAGCAAGAACAATCACATGTTGCTCAAGAAATCGAACCAAGGCATCAGAAGCAGCAACTGCATGAGAAGACGAAAGGCCCCACTCCCACTACATGTCAACTAACGGCCGCACCTAAGAGTCAAAAGAGACACAAAGGTCCCCCTAAACCAATGAACTGACAACACAAGCAACTAAAATATGATATTGGGACTTGAAAATAGAAGAAATACACCAAAGGAAACTAACTTGTTCTTAGAGGCAAATGTCTACAGTTTGTACTACTATTTTACTATTGTGAAAAAGAACTTTGCCCATGTCAAAAGACATACCATTTAGAATGGCAAACAATAAAATTGCCCTATTCTTCATAACTAATGAAACATTTCCACAAACATCCAATTCACTTTGGAGATTTTGCAAATGAGAAAGTACTTTGCTGTAAAAGAAGAAATAAATAGGGGCATGCAAACTTTTTCTTAGAAGCAAATGCCCACAGTTTTGATCCAACTGTTTTAATATTGTGAAAATGAACCTTGCCATGTCAGGAGGCATACTAGTTAGAATAGCGAACAACAAAAACTGTCCTGGCATTCATAACTACTGAAACATTTCTATAAGGCATCAAAATCACTTTGAAAATTTTGAAAAGGAGAAAGTATTTTGCTGTCAAAAAGAACATCATAAGACCAAGAATCAAGCATACTACCAATTAATTAATGAACAACAACAATAAAATTAACATTGCAAGGTAATCATTCGTCAACAAGAGCAAGAGAATTAGGAACAGACCTAAATCCTCAAAAGCTACTAATCACTACACGAGAAAAGGTGACACCCTTCCTACAAAAGTAGGCGCAATGGAATCATTTGAAGACAAAATCTAAAATGTGCACATCTAAATTGGCATAAAATTCGTTGATTAAATTGAATAATAACCAAAGACAAAGGCGACAGACCTGTAAAGCCTCTAATCACGCAACAAGTCCACCAAACCCGCGTGAGAATGTTGATCCAAATGAATGTTCCACTCATGAATCAAAATAGCTTTTGAGCACAATTGCCACATTGCATTTTTGGCTTTATCAAAGAAATTAATTGAAATAGCATTTGCAACCCGAATACGAGGAACAATAGGAGGTGGCAGAAGGTTGTCACCTTTTCCCACGCAATGAGTAGCAATTTTTTGGGATTTAAGTCTATTCTTGATTTTGTTGCACTTATTGATAAAGGATTACCTTATGATATTAATTTCAATGTTGTTGTTCATTAGTTGACTGGTAGTATGTTTGATTCTTTGCCTTGTGATGGTCTACCTCAATTTTCTTTGACGGCAAAATATGTTCTTATTTACTTCCATAGTGAATCAGATACCCTAAGGAAATGTTTCAATAGTTATGAAGGACGGGGGGTTTTCTTATTTGCTATTCTAACTGCTGTCTTTTGACATGAGCAAGGGTCTTTAACACAACACTATAATAATTGGTATAAAACTGTGGACATATGCCTCTAAAACCAAGCTAGTGTGCCCACAACTTATTTTTTCCATTCTCACATCTCATTATCATATTCCAGTTGCTTGTGATGTGAGTTCATCAATTCAGGGAGAGATTCAAATCTCTTCCAAGACTCTTAGGAGTGGTTGTGTTAGTTGGCGTGGAGGGGGAGTGGAGCTCTTTTTCTTTTCATGTTGCTGCTACCTTTCATACCTTGGTTTGATTTCTTGAGCAACATGAGATTCTTCATATTGATCCTTAACATTATATTAAATAATTTCTACAAAAAAGTGTGCATTCTGCTAGTGATGATGATGCCAATTCATCTGCTTGAGGTTGATTAGGCCTTATTTGTGCCAAAATGGGGAAATGTTCTGGAAAATTACACAATTAGTTTCAACTGTGTATGGTAACTATCTGCTTGTTATTGGTTCTTGCTTCTGTTGCATACACTACTACAACTACACAACTTTTGTATAATTTTGGATGATGATAGTTATAGCTGCAATAGGTATACGCAAACAATCTAATTGATGAATGTTGAGGAATGAATATTCTCATTTAAAAAAAAAAGGAAACTATAGATAATATATTAATAAAGAAAGTCCTACTAGATAGGGCATCTACGCAAGGGAATTACAATGTCTACAAAATATTATGTTAATTACATAACCATTCTCCAAAGGTGTAACCTGGAGCTAGTCTAAAGCAGAAGATCCAAGTAGAAAAAAAAAATTTGAATCTCTCCCGAATCATCTCAACTATCGCATACTTGTCTTTGAATATATGAGTATTCCTTTCCTCCCAAATAATATGCTAGACAACAAACAAATTTGTCCTCCAATACTATTTAGGAGAGATTGGAAGGATGCTATCTACAACGTTGAAAGAATCTTCCATAAGGGGTGGAATGATCTTATTTAGCTTTTGCTGCCATTTTTACCACACTCAATCTATAATTTTTTTTTTTTGAAAGTAAACATGACACTCAATCTATAATTTTACATTGTCTGAACATATGTTGCGCTACTTCAACATCTTCTCTGCACATACAGCACATAGAAGAACACAACAAATATGTAAAATACTTTTTTATAAATAACCTCTGCATTGTTAATGTTCTTTAGGCAAATAAACCAAGATAGAATTTAATCTTCTGTAGGAGCTTTTCTAGACCAAACGAAAATTGCACTGGAGAAGGAAAGATGCTAAGAACTAGAATCTTTTTAACCAAGAAGGTGTGACGAGGATTCCCAGTCCATATAGGTCTATACTCCTCTTCCAAAGGGTGAAAGCTCTGTTATCTCACCCATGTAACTGTCACCTATGTTCCTATTCAAGTGTCAATTCAACACTCAACTCCCTCTCTCTGCAGTTCTACTATGAACTATAAAATTAGCTATGGACACATTATACTTATCTGACATCTTGTACAGATTTGGGAACATCATCTTCAAACTTGCACTACTGCACCAATTCTCCTCCCAAAAATCTACTTGCATCCCATTTTTCCCACCTTGCAACCTATGTAAGTTCTACACGTAGGATATACCCTAAACATTGATTTCCAAAATGATCTCGAAGTACTTTTGTTGCTAATACCTGCCTCCCTACCATTAGCCTGAGATCCATGTATACTCTTGACAACCTTATCCCACTTCATCTCCAGTTTTGTCTTCAAATGCCACAACCATTTCCCCCTCAAAGTAACATTCCACATCAGAATCTTGCCCACCTCTAATCCATCATGATGCACACCCCTGCTAGTTTGTTCCTACTTAGCAAAGTGCTACCCTTTCACCTCCTCCTCACTTTTCCAAAGAAACCTCCACATGGATTGTTCAATTGCAACAACCACCCTAGTTGGCATTTGAAAAATGAAGAGGAAACATGTTGGAGTAACTTCAAGGATTGTTTTCAATAATAACAGTTTTCTGCCCCCTTGACAAACAGCTTTTGCTCCACCCTCCAACCCTTTTCTTGATAGTTTGAATCATCGGTTCCCATAATGCAAAATTTTTTGGGTTTTTCCAGTCTGGCATCCCAAAGTAAAGTAATTGGTCAACTTCTCATGGAGATGTCGATCTCATTAGCCAAGCTATTCACCTACTCTGGGTGTATATTTATTCCCAACGGCTGGCTCTCGTTTCCATTTATCGACAAACCCAATAGAAAGCAGAATGTGTGAAGGGCATCATTAGCAACCTAGATGGACTTCTTCTAAAGCTTCATGAAGATCAAGCAATAATCTGCAAACAACAAGTGTGCAATGCGGCTCTGATCCTTGCCCATCTGCAATCCTTCTATCTTCTTAATGCAACTACTTTCTCTACAAATTTTGTGAAGGTATCTGCTACTAATTTATGAAGGATTGGGGACAGAGGGTCCCCTTGTCTTTGACCTTTAGACCCTTTAAGCTTCTCTCCTAGTGTAATACCCAATAATTTTGTACGAAATTCAATGAACAAAAGTAAATAGAATAATTTGACTTTGAGACATTTATAATATTTTTGGGTAAAAACTAAGTATGTTTCAAGAAATAAAATAAAGTAGAAAAAAATGAAATTATTAATAAATTTTGGTGCAACTTTAAAGTATTTGTACATAAGTATTTGCGCGTTAAATATATGTGATAATTTGTAAATAAAGAAAATATATATATATATAATCGCACAATTCGCGAGCACGAAAAAAAAAGAGAGGAAAATCGACTGAAAAAAACGAAAAGATGGAAAAATGGCGCAAAAATACGAGAAAACCCTAGAAAAAACCCTAAAACACAATCTTACAAAGTTTTGTGCTCGAGGGCATGAAATGTAAAAAATAAAGAAATAAAAAGTTTCCAATAAAAAATGCCCAAAAATTACCAATCCTATCCTTGGGACTCTATATAAGCGAGGCACCTCTCATTCTTTTTCATCCTAGCAAGAACTGACAAAACCCTTTTTGCTCTCTCCGTCTCTCTCGTGGCATCTCCTTTTTCTTTATGTTGTCCTAAACAACCAATAAAGTAGTAACAACGGAGTGCTGCACAAATCTAGTACAAACAAGGAGAAAGATCAGAGAAGAGCTTAGAAAGGTTTAGAAGGAAGCATTTTTGAGGTGAAAATGATTTCAAAGTTTTAATTTATTATTTTGATTTAATAAAGCTCGCATGGGTGTTATGCTTTAAATTTATATGATTATACATGCCATGTAGAAAATGCATGATTAGATTTGCATAAATAATTATGCATCATTTATGATATTTTACATGTTGCTATGTTTTCATTACTTATTAATAGTTATATTTAATTGTTATTGTTTACATTAAACTAAAAGATTAATAAAGATTATAACCACACACTAGCATGATGGTGAATTTTCATCATGAGTATTATAATTCGGAGTGAGGCAAATAAAGGGTTCAGATTTGACCTTACCTCTACTAGGATGGGTTTGAATGTCGGTAATGGACCTCTTTCCCTAGGGTTGGAATACTATGGCGTATTTTTCTTTGATCCTTAACGTTAACTGAAATAATATGTTGTTTGAATCATGTAATTTCTTAAAAGTGATTGATATGCATGTTTATTTGATTGAATAAATCAAATATTTGGGATGATCCACTGGGCTTTTTAGCTCATCCCTTCCTCTGTAATATTTCAGGAAATTAATTATCAAGGCTATATGAGAGTTACCTAGATTAGAAATTTTAATTAATTGTTGGGCATGTCAGCCCAATCTGTTTTTCTTAAATTCCGTATAATGAAGATTCAAAGTTTTGTACTTTTTGTTTAATAATATTGAAGGATTTTATTTTTCTCAATATTGACCTTGTTGAATTATTTGAATTAAATTGAGTTGAGCACTCAGAAAGTCTCATGGTTTTGAGACATGGAAGGGAAAAGGTTAATGTGACACATGCTTGCCTCCTGGGCAGCCCAACACTCAAAAAGAGAAAACAAGGGGAGTGCAATAATTACGCCCTCAGAGCCCCATGGGCCCAGGTGTGAGAGGCAGGGTGTTACACCTGGCCTCTCATTTATGAACATTGAATAATGTATTGAGGCCACACAAGTCTGAACCCATTTTCTCCACCGTAATCCAAACACCTTTCTCTCAAGAACAAAATCCAAGGATCTCCGCCTAAAAAAATCATAAGCATTGGTAAAATGGACCTTTTAAAGAAAACCTTCTTTCCTATTCTCCCTATAGTCCTCCACTAATTTGTTTACTATAAGAATAGCATCCATAATTTGTCTGCCTTTGATGAAGGCCATCTAGTTCTCAATCACTATGGTTTGCAAACCCGTCCACAACCTAGGGTTCTTGCAATAATCTTTGTTAGGCTTGTAGTTAAGCTAAGAGACCTGAAATCGTCCAACTTGACAGAGTTTACTTTTTTGGGAACAAGATAGATACAAGTCTCATTGGCTAATTTTTTTCACCATGGCATCTCTATAAAAATTAATTAAGACAAGTCATAATATCTCCCTTGATTGTACCCCATTCCATTTGAATAAATGCCATTACAAATTCATCTAGACCAGGAGCCTTCCCCCCTTTGCAACTAAAAACCACTTCAATGATTTCATCCTCTTCAAAATTCCTCTCCAGCCATCCCTTCTCCTTCCCCGAAGTACCATGCACTCAAGTTACTCCACTCCACAAGTTGGGTTACATTTTTCTCCTTTAGTATTATCAAAGTAACTTATGGTCATCTTATAAATCTCGACTTCCTCTTCCACCCCATTCCTCCATTAATGTCCTTTAGCCTATTAATAGTAGCTCTTGATTTTTGAATAGTTTGAATTTTATAGAAGTATTTTGAATTACCAACTCTTTTCTTAGCCATTTTATCTTCGGTCTATGTAACCATAAGTTCCACCCTAGAGTCCAAGATTTGGATTTCCACATATATCTTCCTTCTTTTGTCCAGGTCTTCTTGCCCACGCTTTCCTTGTTTTAGCCTTTTGTCCAAACATAGCAGATCTTACATCAATATCTCTTTTCTGATTGCATCGTGAAGCTCTTGCCTCTTCCTTCAATTTTTAATTCTCTCCTTCAACCCCGTAAGTTTAGTCATGAACTTATAGCCTTCGCATCCCCTAGTTTGAACTTCTATCCAGCCCTATTGAAATATTTCTTCAAATCTAAATGGAGTCTTTGAAGCGTCTAGGATGATTGGCCAATGATTTTAGGTAATACTGTCCATAGCCTAGACACCTTGCTAAGTGAATTTCTTCCCCCATCCCACATTATCATGAAACTGTCCAATTTGGACATGGTTGGATGATTTCTTCCATTACTCTGGGTATATCTCATATTCATGGATGTTCTCATTTTGATTACAGCCATTGGTATATGCATTCTATGGGTACTGTTTGGACTATGCATGATGTACATGAATATACTTAGTGCATGAGACATGAGTACAATTATTTCTTATTCCTTTTATGGTCTAATTGTTTTTTCAATGGAGTGATAAGGTGAAAATTATGAATTTGCTTATATTAGAAGACTTTTGGGATTGAGGTTTGTTCCTTATTTTGCTTATAATAGTACAATTACCTAGTGATATTAACTTGAATGTTGTTGTTTATTGGCTAATTGACTTTATGCTTGATTCTTGGCCTTGTGATGGTCTACCTCAATCTTCTTTGAGTATATGTTTCTTATTAGTTATTACTTAGAGCATGAGTATAATCGTTTCTTATTCCTTTTATGATCCAATTGTTTTTTTATGGAGCTATGAGGTAAAAATTATGAATTTGCTTATATTAGCAGACCTTTGGGATTTCGGTTTGATCCTGATTTTGTTGCTCTTACTTATTAAAGATTACCTAATGATGTTATTTTGAATGTTGTTTTTCATCAATTTACATTGTAATAGTCTACCTCAATCTTCTTTAACAGCAAAGCACTTTCTTTTTTTCTAAATTTCCAAAGTGAATTGGATGCCCTGTGGGAATGTTTCACCAATTATGAAGGATAAATTGGTTTTCTTATTTGTTATTGGAACAAGCAAGTCTTCTGACATGGTCAACGTTCTTTTTCACAACACTAAAACCCTTGCAACAAAAATGTGGACATTTGCCACATAAACCAAGTTAGTGTGCTAACTTACTTCTTATGTTCTCATGTCCCAACATCATATTCCAATTTCTGATAATGTGAGTTCATCAATTAAGGGAGAGATTCAGGTCTCTTCCAAGACTATCAGGAGTGGTCATGTAGTTGCCATGGAGGGGGAGCGAGACTCTTTGTCTTAAAATCTTCATACTACCTTTGATGTATAGGTTTGATTTCTTGAGCAACATGTGATTTTTATTGTTAATGCTCAACATTTAGTTTGACAATTTCTACAGCAAGCATGTCGTTCTTCTCCTAGTGATGGTGGTGCTAGTCCTTCTACTTCAAGTTGATTAAGCCTTGTTTTTATCAAAAGGAGAGAATGTCTTCCATAATTGGACAATTAGTTGCAGTTGCCTATGGTAACTCTCTAGTCGTTATTGGTTTGTGTTTCTTTTGCATACACTACTCCACAACTTTTGTTTGGTTTTGGATGATGATGGCTATTGAGTTGGTACATGTGAACAATCAACTTGATGAATGTTGGTGAATAAATGTTCTCATTTTGATTATTGGCAAATACATTCTATGGCTACTCTTTGGTCCATAGATGATACGCATAAATATACTTAGAGCATGAGTATAGTTAATTCTTACTCCTTTCATGGCCTGATTGTCATTTTAATGAAGTGACTTGTAAAAATTATGAGATTGCTTATATACTTGGAGCATGAGTATAATTACTTCTTACTCCTTTCATGACTTGGTTGTCCTTTTAATTGAGTGACTGGTAAAAATTATGAATTTTCTTATACAGCATACAATCTAGAAACAAAGTATTTTCTTTTACATTCATCCACCATTGCAAGATCTCCAAAACTATGAATCCAATCCTCTAAAACCTAAACTAATCACGGCATCCCCTTTTACTTCACAAAACAATATCTCTATCTCTAATTGTGGGTGGAGGGTGTGGTTCTGCCTAGATAAAGATAAGGTTGAAATATTGCACTTACACTGCTAACAACTTGTTACGCTTGAAAGGAGATGAAGACCATATAATTGTTGTGTATCAGCTACTTTGGTGTTTTAGCGACCTGTCAAGGCTTTGTATTGATGTGGCAAAGAGCCACGTGGAAGAAATAAACATGAAGGTAGATGCTCTTCTTAGGAACGCTAACTAGGTCGAATGTTTGGCAGGCACATGGCTACTTAATTATCTTGGCCATCCATTGGGAGGCAACCCCAACCTTAAGCAATTTTAGGATCTCATGATTAGTGAAGTGTTAGATATGTCGATTCAAGCAGTGCTGATGACTCGACTTGCATCTTTCAGGACATGGAATGAAAATTCATCGAAATAACCCGGATTTTCTGGCTATCGAACTAGAGTCTAGTTGTAAATATATATATATATAGAAATTTGACAAAACTTCAAAGATTTCGACGAAATTCGACAAAACTTTGAAGATTTCAACGAAATTCATGAAAAATTTAAAGATTTTGGTGAATATCGTGGAATACACAAGTAAATAATATAAAATTCTTGATATGTACAATAAAGAATAAATATTGTTAATGTTAAAAGACATGTTTAAAACCATAATATTTATACTTTTATACGAAAAATATATCGATTTATATTTGTTTTCATCATTTGTAATAAAAATTATTAACATTTTAGCATTTACATGGAATTTTTTGAACTTCTCTAAGTCGACAAATTTTTACAAAAATTCTCTCAAATTTCTCAAACTCGTCGAATTAATTCTGATTTTTGAATGTCGAAGTTTCAGGCGAAGTCGAATTTTTGTTCCATGATTCAAGATTCTCCATGGTGTAGCAAAAACAATTGAAAAGCAATGTAAAGACTTCAAATTGAAAAGAAAGGAAAGGAAGAGGACTTCAAGTTTAGTCAAGTGGGAAGTAGTACAACAACCGAAGGTTTCAGGTGGTCGGCAATAGTAGACATAAGGAAACTAACATTGTACTGTGTGATGAATGATATGAAGGCTAGCAAAGGAAAATGCTATATAGGGTAGGGTTATAGGGAGCATTTATGGTAATGGTTTGACCTATGATTACAAGTTTATGCAAAAGCTAAAAAGTGCCAAACAAAGTATACATGTCTGCACTATAAAGCTCACAATTACAAGTTTATGCAAAAGCTAAAAAGTGTCAAATAAAGTATGCATGTCAGCACTATTAAGCTCCTCAAGGTTAATTAACCATCCCAACATCCTTGCTTTTCTGGAATTTTAGTTGTCTAGATGAAGTTTGCTATTCTAGATTGGTCCCTTCTTCCCCTTGATGAGTTCTTTGAAAAGAACCTATGAAAGGACTTTGTTGAGTATTCTCCAAATCTTTAGGATAATCTCACTTCCTCTAATATTTGTAATAAGGCCATATCTCTCTCTTCTTCACAATTCATGTTTCTTCTAAGCTTGAGATCCCACAACATATTTAGTTGTTCTTCTCCCCCATTTCCTTACAATAAAAGTCACTATCTCTACCTACAAAATCTTAAAAGTCTATATATCCTTGGAAACTGTTCCTAGAAAGAGGAGGATTGTAACACCCCAACCCCCAAATCCTATCACAATCGCCGCTAACTGGGCGTCTTCGTCTCTCAACTTGAGACATAATTCAAGTTAAACATGCAATCACTCCCACTTACAATATTCAAGAACTAGGACATACTTTTAATCTTTCTTTCTCATGAATTACAACCATGCCAACTAAGGACATCAGTGGGGAAACATAACAATTAATAATATGCATGAATAGAATATAGGGATGATGTGATAATTGAACAAAAATCATCTCTTTTAAAAAAAAACAAAAACTATATTAATATAAAATGATAACACAAAATGTCAGATAAGGTATCTAGTCTTAGTTACATATTATAAAAGACTATAAAATGTTCCCCCTATTACAAAGCCAGCCTCCAAAATTATGGCCTGTTCCTAGTTTGGAACTCGAGATCCATGTAGCAAATAGAATATTGGACTTCTCTCATATCATCCACTCCGAATTCTTTTTTCCCAAAAAGAGTCTGTTGTTCCTTTCCTCCCAAATGATATATCACATTACTACCATCACCTTCCAATATTGTCGGATTTTTGCTGTTTCTTCATTTGCCGATAATCTAAACAGGGCATCCTCAGAAGGGGAAAATATGTTGGTGTTATGTTGGTGCCATTGTCACCTTGCAAGCTCTAAACAAATGCTTGGCGCTCTCCGCACTGTTCCTACACATTATACATATAGACGGATTTAGCATATAGTTAGGTTTACGCTTTTGGAGATTTGCCGTGGTCTTTAGCTTATTTAAGCTAATTAACCACGCTAGTATTCTCGCTTTAAAAGGGGCTTTTAATGTTCCAAATGAACTCCGTTGGAATGTCTGTATTCTCGCTTTAAAAGGGGTTTTAATGTTCCAAATGAACTTCACTAGAATGTCCATTTGAATGTTGGATCAAGCCGTCAGCTTTTCCATAAAAGACTTCACTAAAAACTTTGTGCTTGTGTCATCACTCCAAATTGGTCTATCGCAGCCTCTGTTTCTTGGAGACGAAATACGTAGTTTGGTGAACAATTCACTCAACTCTTCCATATGTTCATCCCCTACATTCCTATATAAGTGAAGATTCAAACCACACTGTGCCATGTCCCCTTCATTGCTACAGATTCTGAACTCAGATAACGGGGCCTCATGTTTGTCTATATATACTAGGAAACGTGTCCTCTTAACTTCTCCCTTCCACACCATAAATCTCTCCAAAATCCAATTCTCCTCTTCCTACTTTCCATATTATATGAGGTCAGAACTGTTCATATAAACTGTATATATCTTTCCATGGAAACCTATAGCTACATTTTTTGTTCAAGCCAGCTTCTCTTCCAAATGCCTTTGATCCATGTATACTCCGAACTACTTTGGCCCACATTGATTCCGGTCTTTCCATCATGTGCCACAGCCATTTGCCACTTAAGACCACGTTCCTCTTAATCATTCCTCCTATTCCTAATCCTCCGTGCTGGACTATTTTGCAGACCTGTGCCCAATTAAACATGTGTTGTCCCCTCTCCAAGTCCTCTTGTTTCCACAAGAAGTTTCGTATATGTCTTTCAATAATGCCAGCCAACTTCTTCGACATTCTGAATATCGACATATAGTATGTTGGCAGGGCTTCTAACAATATTTTAAGTAATAGTAGTCTTCCTCCCCTTGATAATTAACTCCTTTTTCAGGCAACAGTTCTTTCAATAATTTGGATAACTAGATCCCAAAAATCTATATTTTATGTATGAGCCCCCAATGGCATTCCCAGATACATAAACAATCATTCCCTAGGAGCTACCTTTAGATCAGCGGCTACTTTGATCACTTCCTCTTTCTTAGTATTAATACCCAGTAGTTGGCTTTTTTTGCCATTAACTTTCAACCCCGTTAGAAAGCAGAAAGTGTGCAAGGCATCCATTATGACCTTTAGTTCTTCCAACTTGTTCCACATGAAGATTAAAAAATCATCTGCGAAGAGAAGGTGGGTGAGTTAAACCTTATCTCTTCCTATTTCCATGCCTGCAACTTTCCTTCTTGGACAACTTTCCCAAAAATTCGAGTGATGGTATCTACAACTATGGTGTACGGAAACGGGGCCAAAGGATCACCTTGCCAAAGGCCCCTCTATCCAACGACTTTTTCTCCGAGTCTACCATTTATAAAGATTGAATACTTGGTTATTAGTAAACAAGCCTACATCCATCTACACTAGAGATCTCCAAACCCTTTTTGCTTAAGAACCAAGTCCAAGAAGCTCCATCTTACTGAGTCATATGCTTTGCCAAAGTCAACCTTCAATAATAGGCCTTTTTTGCCATTGACTTTATCGTCTTCCAGACCTTCATTAGCAATCAAAATTGCGTCTATAATTTTCCTCTCCTTAACAAAAGCAAGCTAATGTTCACTTATTGTGTGAGGAAGTACTAGCCACAACTTGTTGGTCAAGGTCTTAGCTATAATCTTGTATAAGCTTGTGGTAAGACTTATTGGTCGAAAGTCCTCCACCCAAATAAAATTGGTTTTCTTCGAAATGAGACAAATATATGTTTCATTCACCTTCCTATTAACAATAGCGTCTCTTTGGAATTCCTTCAAGCATTCCAGGATGTCCAGTTTGACTGTTTCTCATTCATGTTGGAAGAACACTACGGTGAACCCAACCGAACCAAAAGCCTTGCTTTCATCGCAGCTTAAAATTGCTTCCTTTATTTCTTCTTCTGCAAAGTCTCTTTTCAACTAGTGCCTATCCTCTTGTAAGTTCTCTACCACTGAAGGCCCTCTACTCCCCATTTCCTGTAGGATGTTTCCTTAAACATCCCAACAAAATATTACATGGTCATCTTTAGGATGTCCTCCACATCTTCTACCAAGTTCCCTGCTTTATCTTCTAGTTTTGTAATGGTGGCTCTAGATGTCCAAAAAGATAGCATTCTATGAAAAAATTTTGAGTTGACTTCGCTTTCTTTGGCCCATTTCATCTTGGCCCATTGTCTGCACTTCCTTTCCTGCTTGCATTCCAGAGCCTGTATCTCCTCGATCAGCTTCCTCCATTCATCCAACAAATTTGAGTCCTCCTCTGTCACCAATCTCCTATCCAATATTGTCTAGTTGCCCATTAATTTTGTTTTCCTGATTTCATCCCCTGCTGCCTGGCCATTCCTCCATTGCTTTAATTTTCCTTTCATGAAGCTCCTCGGACCACTCTTCAATGTAAAAGCCACCAAGAAGGGTATGGTATTTCTCCGCTCATAAGGTTTTAATGTCCACTTTGTCCCGGCAATAGATCATGACTCTGGCTTCGTCAACCTTCTCATATGTATCTCTTTCTTTAACAGTTGCCTGACTGAGCGTTCAACGACGCACCATGGCCTAAATTCAAATAATGAAAGACTGGCCCCATGGCCTAAATTCAAATAATTCAATAGCCAAATACTTGGCCGCACGACCGACTTCAATATATAAATGAGTCAAACGAAACAAATGCAAGATAGGTCCATTCCCTACAACTGAAACATTGAATAGAATCCTACTCCTACACGGCCTCAAGAGTGAGGTGTGTCATGACTACAAAAATGTCCTCTGCCACTTATCATCACAAGTGTCTTCAATGATTACCTAAAAGAGAGATTAGTGAGGTGAGCTCGAAAGCCCAATTGATCATGTACAACACCGCTCAAACATTATTAAAGTCAAGAACATCAAACATGCAAATAGTTATAAATCATTAGGCATTTCAAACACTTCAATTGTTTAGGTTGACGTTAAGACTAAAAGGAATCCCTTTGATATTCCCCTGAGTCTGAACTCTTGGAAGTAATACCCTGAAGGCCAAATCCTCATCATGACACAACCTTAGGAGTGAGGTCTTACTTGGTCCTCATTCCCATCGCAACTACTGCCACAGTAGCATAGACCCCCGCCTAGGGTGGAAAAATACCCACTATGATACCAGACTGCGGCCACAGTATCTGTATCATCGCCTAGTTAAATGGTTAGAATATTAATTATCTTCATTTAGTGACCACTAACATGCGCAATTTATCTCACCATCGCGGTACATGTATACACTAAACATGTTGATAAATTATCATGTATCAGGTCACAAATATCATGTTATCCAACAAATAACATAGATGGCATATTCTTCGAATAATATTCTAATGACAAACACATGTAACATGCTATCAAAGTATCACATATACACAACATCCACAAGTAACATGTCATTCCTAGCATACTTCTAATCTCATAAAAGTAAATACACATTCATGCTTTACATTCGACACACAAAAATAATATTAAAGAGAGTGTACGATCATTTCCACCTGTTTTCACACTCAGCTTGTTCTAATCCTTGCTTCCATGTTTCGAACTCTCAAACCTTGTTGGTTCACCATCGCAATTCTCATTAGTATAAACATTCATGATGTTTTTAAACAATAGGATAATAATTCTCTAATCTATATAGTTTGTGATAAGCAGATAGGTTGTTGTATCTGCATGAGACTCCAAAACGAAGGCTGGGACGCGTAACCATAGTAGCCTGAGCCTTACCATCATAGTCCCATAGTATTTCAACTGCATTACCACGGTAACGCGGTGCGATTGTGAATAGTGCCCTATCGTGTGATTATTGCAGTACTCACGAGGATCCCAAAATCTGCACCTTCGTGCATTAGTTTCTCGTTTCTTCTTGCACGAGGGACTTCACCGCATTCAACTTAAATTTCAAAGACATGTATTTCAATGGACAGAAGGTTTATACCTTGCCTCTGTTCGCTACCCTTCTCGTTGTCTCCTTCGTCTGTTTCACACCGATGTTGTGAGCAGTCCTAGGGTTCCGCTATGTTGCAGACAGTGAAGCAGTGATTTAGAATTCATGTTAGTTGATTATGTTCGTAATGAAACACAGTATAGAACTCGTTTAATCATTTGTGGATTGGTTCTCACCTTGTAACACGTTTTGACTTAGATTCGAGCCTCGCGACGAAACTGTAACCTTTGATCTGTGCGAGCAGTAATTCATAATGTGTTTGTGTGACAGCAAGAAGGGTTGGAATGGGTCAAGAACAGTTTCGAATGCTTGTAGGAGGCAAAGTTCCAATACCAGCGACTGGAATCTGTTCTTGGGAGTGAGCGTGCGGCTGCAGGGTTCTGCAATATGAGTTAGGGTTTTTCCAACGCAACAGCTTGATATATATATATAGTCGAGAACCTCGAGTTTTAAGGTCTTTTGTGCAATGGTATAAGCATAATGCAATCCCTCGACATTACAAAGATTCCATTTTTTATTTTTAATCCCAGTACCACAGTATTGGGACTGTTTTTAATCGCAATACTGCGTCTCGGCACCGTGGTGCCACATCTTTGTCCAAATTCCATATTTTCAATCGCAGCACCGTGGTACCCTGACCCAGTACCACAATACCTACGTGAAAAGTCCCATTTCTACGACGCACTACCAGGATAATGATTTTGGGTACCGCAGTAGTCGCATGGGTTCCTTTTTTTTTTTGAGCATTCCTACTCTTTATAAGGTATTAGAAGGATCCAACCCATTGATCCTCCCAAAATTTCTCTCTCCCATTTCATTGTCCATTATAACTTGTTAGGAATTACATGAATAAACTTCCATGTGCCCCTATATGTTTTGTTATGATAGATGATTGCTCCTTGCCCTGTATCTTGCACTCTACCCACCCCAAGGCACTCCTATGCAATAGATTTTTTAACTTGGGACAAATTCACTAAATTAGTTGATTTTTCTCCTCCTCCTTCAATAAGGCATCACTCATCATTCTTACAGCCTCTCCAGCCACCCTTCTTGGAATTCTAAAAATAAAGAAGAAATAGGGAGGGATGGCCTCCAAAATTGACTTTAGCAACAACAATCTTCCTCCTCTTGACAAATAGCCTTTCCTCCACCCTTCTATCCTCCTTTTAGTTTGAATAATTGGTTCACAAAAAGTGTTTGTTAGGATTACCACTCCTTCAATAGCCATCTCTCTATTGTGACCCCCATCCTCTATGCAGCCCCCTCCTCCTCCCCTCTAACATTAACCCATGCTACCTAAGATTCTTCCATCCATATTTATTGTCAGCCCCTCATATTCTATTAAATATCGTGAAGATTTTCATAATGGCCATCCAATTGCTCAGTTTATTGTCAAGGAACAATAGATAATCATTCACAAATTGGATGCAAGACATATGCACTTTTTCCTTTTCCACGTTGAAAACTTCAACCACCTCCTTCTGATTTGCTTTCATAATAAAGAAAGAGATGGTGTAGAAACGATTCTAAAGAGAACATATAGGATGGTTCAATCTCTTATTAGACGTGTACTAAATGTTTTATATAATAAATCAAGTTTTGCTTAAAATATTTAGTTTTAAAATTGTATTAATAAAAGTTATTATAAATATGTAAGGCATACTTGTCATAAATATATATTTGTTTTTTTTCACCAACATAAATACATATTTGTTTAAATAATTTAATATTTCAAAACTTTCTTGCACAATGATTCTTTTTACCAAAATTGTGCCACATATGAACTTTTTTTTTTTTGGAAAAGAAACTAAATATTATATATAACTTAAAAAAGGTACAGCCAGATGAGATATCTGGCAATAACAAAAAAACACCTATTACATGGAGTTAAGAATTTCCCCCCCGTTACAAAGCCATTCCCCAAAACTGTATCCTTTTCCTAATCTAGAGGTAGAAATCCAGGTAGCAAAAAGTGCATTAGATCTTTCCCATATGACTTTGGTTTGCTTTCTTTTGTCTTCAAAGATTCTTGCATTTCTTTCCTCCCAAATAGCGTACCAAATAGTGAACAAAACTGTCTTCCAAAATTGTTGAGTTATAGTGAACAAAACTGTCTTCCAAAATTGTTGAGTTTTCAAAGTAGAGACTACATCTAGTATTTGGAAAGTATTGTCATCCAGAGGAGGAACAAAACTTTCGTGCTTCATATGCCACATATGAACTTTTGAGAAGGAAAAAAAAAAAGGCATGTGGATTGCTCTAATCATATGCATAGAATCTCAGCACATTGAGAGGGTTTCTTTTCATGCAACGAAGACAATAACAAAATTTCTGCAAGCAGACCTCATTTTCTTTTTCTTTTTTTTTTTGTTAAAATCTTTGATGGAAGAAGAAAATCAATGATTACTTGCAAACCTCTTTTTTCAAGGGGTTTTTTTTTTGTTTTTGTTTTTGTCTTTTTTTTTTTTTTTTTTGGCATCACTACTGGAGGACAAACAAAAGGAAGAGGAAACCTATCAGAAAACCTAGCAGAATTTTAAATTAATAGTAATGATATAGTTTCTTTTCGAAAAAAAAAAGGAAAACCTATCCAAAAACTTGTAGCTTGCAAACCTCTTCTTTAAGGGTATTTTTAATAGCTGATAGAAGACAAATAAAAGGAATAAAACCAATCAAGATTTAACGATGGTTTGCAAGCCTGCTTTTTCAGCTTTTTTATTTTGCTAAGCTTAATGGCAGATGAAAGAGTTAGTTTGAAGGAGAAGAGACCAAGTAGAATTTTGGGAGGACAAATAGTGTGGAACAGTTAGTTTGAAGGAGATGTTCCCCAATGTGTATAAATTATCTGACAAACACTAGGCCCCTATGTCTGAATGTCTGGTTTTCAGCAATCCGGGGGAAAGAGATCAGTGGGCGTAGAATCTACACTTGCACAGAAATGCGGGAACAGCCACATGAGGGAGATAACTTAACTGCTGAATATCTTGAGTAGTGTACAGCCATCCAGGGGAAGATAGACCAGTGTGGACAAGGGAGACAGAGCAGGTTTTCTTTCAGATCCTTCATGGTCAACTTGATAGCAGAGGCCCAAAATCAAACGTTTCCCAAGGCAAATTTCATCTGGAAGACAACAGCCCCAAAGAAAGCCAAAATCCTTGCTTGGCTAATTAGTTCAAATAAACTAAAGAGCACAGAAATTTTACAGAAAAGGCTTCCCACTCATGTTTTGAATCCTTCCATATTCTGCTTGTGTAGGAAAAAATGCATAAACAATACAACTTGTGTTCGGACAGTGCACATTGATGCAGAATGTATGGAAGCTTTGGTTGCGGCAGTATCAGAGCATCATCACCCCCTCTTCGGTTGACCTTTTCAAGATTCCAGATAATGTGACTCCAAGAACAATTCAAAAATACTGGAGAACAATTTTGCTTGCAACATGGTACAACATATGGGAAGAACGGAACGATAGTTGTTTATGACAAATCAGACGGGATAATATGGGAGAGATCCACTATTTTGTTTACTATGCGGATATCTACAACTAGACTAGGAAAGGGGTATAAATATAAGGATTGGTTATGAAATTGGCATAATATTCTTCATGCTATGTAACATCTTGTAATTTTGTTCAGATAGCTCATCTAGCAAACCTTTAAAATATTATTAACATTATAGTTTCTTTTCAAAAAAAAAAGGCTGATGAAAGAGAACAGAAGAAACAAAAAGGAAACATTTTGATAAGTCAAATGGAAGATCAAGGAGGAGGCAAGAACTTGTTGGACAAAGAAGCATGTAACACGACAAGTAGAATCTTAGATAACAAATGGGATCTTTTGAAGTTTTCAAAAAGTCATCCTCTGCCAACATTTGAGGACAAACCTCTAAGAGAGTAAAATAAATATTTCTGCTTAATAGAGGTATATCTTGTACTTTTCTCTATCCTTTAAAAAAGTGATCAAGCCAATCTTCAAACATCGAAGCCACCCACAATCCAGCTTTTAGCCACATTAATCTTCAAGCCTGAAATCCAACAAAAACATTTCACCACCTTGATAGTGTTCAAAATGAATTCCTTTTCCCCTTGAAGGAACAATAATATGTCATCCGCAAAAGTACCTACCAACTACAAATCCTTTGAGGACCCTGTTTCTAAGGCTTTTCCAACTACAAATCCTTTGAGGACCCTCTAAGGCTTTCTCCAATTTATTTTTTTTTAGAAGAAACTAGAGATATATTAATACATAAAAAGAGTCACATCCTAGGGCTTTCTCAAACTCTAACCAAAGTCTTTTCATAAACCAAAGTTTTCAAGCATCACCACCCTCCATCCCTCGATTAGGAATACTTCAAGATCTATATATCTTATATATTTTCTCTTTCTGAAGCCCACAATGATTAATAATGCACAAAAGCTTAAACATCATTCCCTTTCCAACAGACTTCATCTGGAAAACCAAAGCCCCTACAAAAGCTTGAATACTAGCATGGCTTATAAGCTTATGGAAGCTGAACACGTATGATAACATTCAAAAACATTTCCCTAACTGTTATGCAGGAATAAGTCTGAGACAATGCAGCATGTGTTTTGGGAATGCAAACCAGTAAAACAACTTTGGAGCTGGTGGAACATGAAACATAGCAGTTTTGTACCTCCTTCTTCAGCCAAGCCTTTCCAAATTCTGGAAGCAATTTCTACATCAAAGAACCAACCAGTTGTGGAAGTCAATTTTGTTCGCCATTTGGTATTCTATCTGGGAAGAAAGGAACACGAGGATTTTCGAGGAAATGAAAAAACAGATTCGTCTCATTTGGGAAAGATCTAATATATTATTTGCTACATGGATTTTTGTTTCTGAGTTAGGGAAAGGATACAAATTTGGGGAGTGGCTTTGTAACGGGAAAAAAATTATTAACTCTTTGTAATCTATTTGATCCTTCCAGATATCTCATTTGAAATGCATTTCCTTAGTTTAGTAATATATATCCTAGTTTCTTTTCAAAAATAAAAAAAATAAAAATAAAAGTTGGTCTAGATCACAACGCGAAATCTAATGGAATATTGCACCTCAATTATTTCCCAATAACGCAAGAATCTAAGACATTCAACCGTGGTATGAAAATTAGTCGAACTTTAGCGAAATTAGCCGAATTAATTAGATAATATGGATAATCGAAGCGAAGTTCATTTGTAATTATAAAATTATAAAATTTCATCAAAATCTTCGAAAAATCGGCAAAATTCACCTAAAATGAAAGTTTTAATGATTTTGCAGGAAAAAATGGATAAAAAATCCTCTATAATTGAAGAAGATTGGAGGTAACATATGAGCAACTAGTGTAAAACTATCCAATAAAGAGAAGAACGAGTTTTAACCTAGAGGGGAAACGATAGAGAGAAGAAAGAGAAGAGAAAAATAAGTTGAGCATCTAAGAAGAGAGGCATTAACAAAAACAAAGAGAAGGGAGAGTCATTTACTATAATTGATAGAGAAGAATGAATATACTTGTGTTTGCAGTGATTAGTCAGCCAACGATCAATAGAACTAGGCTTTATATATGCATTACCATTAGAATTTAATGATAAGTTTTTCTTTCTTTTTTTTTAAATTATTATAACAATTTTAAGTTAACAAGTGTGATCTGCATCAAACATTGTTAACATTAAAATACACTTTCAGAACCAGTATATATATACTTTTATATGAAAAATGTACTTATTTATATTTGCTTTTAGTTTTTTTAATAGAAATTGTGTCTTCTAAATATTATCTTAAACTATTACAATAGAAATAGAATATATATCTTCTATAGTGATAGTGATATGACATGCATTTTGTTAGCATTTACATAATATTTTTTTAACTTTCCTATGTTGGCAAATTTTTACAAAAGTTATTTCGAATTTTTCAAACTCTTTTAATTAATTCTAATTATCAAAGGTTGATGTTTGGGTAGAAGTTTCAACAAAATGACAATTTAAACAAGAATTAACATAGCACTATCATTGCCAACTATATAACGAATATCTATCCATTAAACATTTCTTCTTAGAAAAAAAGAAACACTTCTCTTTCTTCTTAAAGCAAACTAATAAAGATACTACCATATGAACCGCCACCTTAGGACAACCCAGAAACATATAACACAAAGAAAATTGAACATTATAAGAAACAAACGACCTAAACGGCATAAGAAGTAGTAATCATTTAACACTTAGCCTAAGGCCCCCTAAATTTGTCTATCATATTATAGATGAAACTCACACAAAATAAATGATGCATAACACAAGCCAAGAAACATGAAACTTTAATAAGCAAAAGAAACTAAAAAAATACACTTAAAAGGAAATTGTTTCTTACCCTCTCCAATTCCTTCACACCCTCAGCATATTCTTGCTTGTGCAATAATGCTAGTCCCAATATGTAGTGGGCCTGGAAATTTAACACAAGTAGCTATATTAGTGAGATAATATGGTTTAAAATAAATGATTCAACTAGCAAATGTTACAAGAATTCTTTTTTCCTAAAAACACATAAAAATCAAAAACAATAACCTTAGACAAAGGTGTAATTAAATAATTACAAGAGAATTTCTCACAATTGTAACTAATACAAAAGCCACTATATTTTTTATGTTTTTTCTCAACCACAAGCATAAAGAATTTAGCGAGCATATAAGAATGAAAGAAATTTTCAAACAGCTAGAACACATACCAAAATAATATGAAATGAACCATGAAAACAAGAACGAAAAGAAGGAAGCTCTTTTGTATTTGTCACAAAACATCATGAAAGATAAATGTATGTTATGATGTTATACTCTGATATGTGTTTCTTTCCTCTTTTCACTCATTTATTGTTTCATTTAATCCCCCAACCTAATGAATTTCACCTCTTAGTCATTATCTCCTTTCATACTCACTCTTTTATCCATTAAAAAATCTATATGGTAATTTTCTAAAGTCACAAAGTTTTAGACACATATTTCATCCCGATGTTCTATTAAGAAGTATTAAACATCGTTACGTTAGGCAAAAGTAAAAAGTCAAGGTAACATAGATAATGGTGCACAATGATAGAGGAAAAGGAGAAAAAACAAAGAGAAGAAAACAAAAATGGAGTTTTCCAATGAGGATAACAGCTCTAGCAATCAAAACTGTCAAAGGCAGGGAACAAGGAGAAGTGATGCACATGGACAAAGGAAGACATGCGGCAGACAGACAACAAGAGCAAAATCAACTAGCAAACCACATGGCAAGGGAATGATAGGTATATGTGATGCGTGTTAGGAATGATGTAACACCCCGCCTCCCCCACCCTATTTGTCTAACACACTATTCATCGCGTGCTTGCACATTGGACATTCCTTTCTTTTTTTTCCTCGAGCCTCTCGAGAGGTCGACGATGTCACATTTCTATCTCTTTTCTTTTCTAAGTTTCAACTTCTAGAGACTTTCTGAACATTAATAACTCATACACCAATTTCATAACACACAAGTAAAATCATTGACATAAATAAATCAACATTATTTATTTGATAATCAAGTATTCAAGAGTTACAAAACATTCATATTTATCACAGCAAAAATAACTTTAAAATTTGACAAAAGGACTTAGGGCCAACATGTCTAACTTAAAAACTTTATGGACTTTGAAAAGTAGATCTTGAGTTAAAACCATCACACAGCCTCTTTCATTACGTTCCTGAAATGTTAAAAAAGAAGGATCAGCTCGAGAGCCCAATGGATCTTTTCAAATATTTAAGTCATGATTTCAACCAAACAAACCATGCATGTCAAAGCATTTTCGTATATTTGGTGATTCAAACAAATTTCTTATTTACAGTTAACATTAAGACTGAAAGTAATTTTCCTCAGTATCCTCCAGTAGGTCCAAAAATATCGGAAGTAACTCCCGTAGGCCAGTTACTTATTCATAACCCTATCTCAATGAATGAAGTCTTGGCTCGACTACCAATCTCATCTCATCAAGACCCACATTGGGTTGCAAGTACTCACAACTAAATCTTCTGTCGCGCCGGTACGTGGTTAGGATCTTTATGAATGTTTTTTAGCAATAAATCACACAATTAATCGAATTAAATCTGGCATACAATACGTAAGCATGGTAGTAGTCATTTAACAACATTCTTGAGCATGTTATACAGCATAGTTCATATTATCATAAATATCATGCGTCATTGTTCATAAATTCTAAGTATCATACATATTTATGGCATATCAAATTTAATAGAGCATGTGCATATAACAATCATATTTAAAAGAGAATCACACATGAACTTTATTTAAATCAAAATAATAAAATAAAACTTAGAAATCATCTCCACCTCAATCGCTTAATCTTTTGATCTTGAGATTTCAAGCTCCTTGAACCTTTATTGAAACTTCACAACTTCTAACACAGAGTTTGTGCAGAATTTTGTTTTTCTACCTTCCTACTACTCTAATTATTATTTAAAACAACCAAAGAATGAGAGAGATACCAAGATGGCTTTGGTATAAGTTAAGATTGTTCTCATAATTAAAACATCGTTGTCTTCGTTTGAGGTTTTGCGATCATCATCATCTGTCGACGCAACCTCCATTTGTGTCATTGCGAGTTTCGCCATTCTCGTTTGGTTCACACTCTAGTACATCATCCATCTAGTTCGTCATCTTCATCTGGTTATGGTTCGTCGTCTTCATCTAAGGTTTTGCAATCATCGGGAACTAGCAACACGATATTGCAAAACTGTGAGACTACAATTTCAGAGACTGTGAGTTTCAATCTACGACTTTCAATCTGGTGACAGAATACTGCGAGACCCTCGATCTTGCTCGGAACAGGCACTGTTCATCATCGCAGTCTCTACTACATCTTCGTTTTCGTGAGAATTTTGTCTTCATCGGCTTCAACTCACGAGAGGTTCAAGTTCTCGAATCACTCTGCGGCTGAGACCACCTGATTCGCACGAGTCTAGTTCTCCCTTGGAAACCACTATGAGAGACGATCTGGGATTGTGAGACTGTTTCTAGTCAACGTTCTTCATCTGATTCTAGGGTTGCTGGAAACTTGCGTTCAGCAACGTCTGGGCCACTAGCTATCATTGTAGTTATACTTGTGTAATTCAGTTCTTTATTTAGTTGTAGATAGCTTAGAACAACCGAACTACAGCGAGGAAGAACGACCGACCTACCAAGTTGACGACGATGGACCTACGACGAGGAAGAACGACCGAACTACGGCGTGGTAGAACGTTCGAGCTAAGACTAGGAAGGGCAATCGATCTACGACGAGATAGGAAGGAAAGGAAGGAGGGACGAAGAAGGACGAGCTGGGGAAGGAGACAGAGTAAGGAGAAGGAGCAGCAGATTAGATGGAAGAAAGTAGAAGACAGACACGTGGAGAAACCAACATGGAAATCCATGCTTATGAGAAACACAAAGGAGGAGAATGAAGGATGGACGGTGGTCAAAAGTAAGCGTAGAGGTAAAGTTTATCCAAAACATCGAGAACCAGCCAAGTCGGTTACCAGTTCCCACCACAGAGAAGTAAATTCAGTCCACGCTGACCAGAACATTAAAAGCAGGGTGGTGAAGAAAACAAATGGAGAATGGAAGTACGTGCGTTTCAAAACGAGATTTAAATTGTTTTCACTGTGTTATACGTATGATTGCAAGGAGGTAATCATTTACGAGGCTACCCGTCAAAGGCATTTTCAAATAGCAGTAACACGGGAGGCGATAAGTTGGCTGAAGAAGAAAACGGAGGAAGCAACAAAGGGAAACGAAAGCCAACGTATCAGCGTATTCAGAGGAGCAGGATTCAGTATGATCATAGAGGTCCTGGTGAATGAAAGAGGAAGATTCTTGAAGCTGACAAAGATGCCTGGAGGGCAATATGAGAGCATTTTCATCCCGGAGGAGACGCCTACGGAAGCGTGGAGGAATATATGGAGAGCTTTGGATATGGTGATAAGTGATGAGGAAGCAAGATATTGAAGGGAGGAGATGAAAACAGGGAAGGGGAAACAATGGGAAGAGGAGTAGGTCACAAAACCCGGGAGGAAGGAAAAGGAAAAGCAAAGGAGCGGAGCATGGAGCAGGGACGAGGAAGGGGATCGCAGACTTAGACGAAATCGGAAGCAGGCGACTAGGGGTAGGGACAGAGCAGATGAGGGAGTAAGGAAAATAGAGGGCACGAAATTCTTCATATTTCGGACGTCCGATGAAACACAATGGAAGGTGATCGAGAGGTCGATTGCTCAAATGCTAAAAAAGGAGATAAGGATTAAAAGACTGAACGTAGCAAGAGGGATGATTGAATGTTGGGATACAGAGGACATTAACACACTGAGAAGGGAGAAATACCAGACACTGTTGGGAGGTTTCCATATAGAAGATTGGTCTGAAGATGGGTATCGGATAGGAGCCAAAGTCGCCTGTAGGAACAGTTGGATGGGAGTGGAAGGAATCACTCCAGAAAATTGGAATATTCACACTTTTGGGAAGATAGGCGAGGCGTGTGGAGGACTTCTCGACATTGTTCAGATCACAAGCTCGAAGTCGTCAATGGAGATGGCGTTTTTGCGCCTCAGAGGGATGGAGACGGGGTTCCTTCCGAAGGAATTCGATATCTACGATGAGAAAGGTGTTCAGGAGCTTCGTCTGGTGGAACTGGAATGTAATTGGGGAATGGAGGTGAAGGAACTCAGAAGCCACCTTCTAAAAAAATTCACAGGAAATAATCGGGGAAGACTAACGGAAATCAAAAAATGGAAAGCCAGCGACCGGAGAAGTAACGAGATTGAAATTAGCAGTGACAGCGAGGACGACGACGACGCGGATTCCAAGGAGGTCGATAGTGTAAGGACAGGACGCCGGGAGGGTGCAGTCGGCGCCATGGGACGAAACACTAGGAAAGGAAATGATGAAGGCAGACAAGGTTCTGAATTTTCAACAGGAGATGATGAGGAAAACAGAGCATTTAATGCTCGATTGACAGAGAGGGAGGGAAAGACATGGGTCGGGTCGGGGCAACAGGGCAGATCCAAACCCTGGTTTGGAGCTAAAGAGGGTAAGCAGATGGGCTGGGAGGGGCCAGAGTCCGATGATAAATCGACGACCCGGGTTGCATAGGTTAGTCGAGAGAATAAAAGAGAGGAGGCCCAGAAGGTGAGGCTTAGCCCAGCAAGGATAACAATTGCGGAGACTGGACAAAAAAGACAAAATGAAAAGGTTTATAAGAAGGCCCACAAAGAAGGAAAGCGAAGGGGATGGGGAGCTTATGAGGTATGGAAGGCCTAGTACGGGATGGTGGATCCGGATTTGAACACGGGTCTGGAATCGGACTCAAAATACCAGGGTTATAACACTCAGACGGATTCAGAGTTCGTTCCAGCCACCCCATTCACAGATATGGAGACCTCACATGCAGAGATCGAGGAAGAGAAGGAGAACGAAGGGCGTGCGAGAAAAGAAGAGAATAAGGTACAACACTCTCACTTAGTTTCTTCCCAACCTATCTCTAACAGGAACCAGGAAGAACAGGTAAACAAGTCTACGTCAGGGCAGCAGCAATCAGTAGAGGGAAGTGGATTTGGAAAACAAGGGGGGAGGGGATTAGAAGGTGAGGACCAGATGATGGAGAATCACGATAGGAGGGGGAACAGTCAATCGAATCAGGAAGCGGAGATTGTAAGAGTCAGGGATTTCTTGCACTCCATCAAAGCCCAGCTAGTCGTGGTTTGAGGGTCTGATGGAAAGAGGTGGGGGTTTATCTTTTATTATGAGGATCATTAGTTGGAATATCAGGGGGTGTGGGTCGGCAGTCAAGAGAAGTATAATCAGAAGAACGTTAGTGGAGGCGAAGCCAGATTTGATAACCCTGCAAGAAACTAAAAAGGAGAGTATGGACCTTAAGCTTATCTCTGATTTATGGAGGAAGAGGTTTGTGGACTGGATAACAATCCCAGCCTTGGGATCTACAGGTGGGATTCTGGTAATGTGGGATACTCGGGTTCTGAGATTGGAAGAGAAGTGGGAAGGTACTTATTCTATCACAGGAAAATTTAAGTATGGGGATCAGGAAGTTAGATGGTTTACTGCCATATATGGGCCATGTGATGATCAAGGTAGGGAAGATTGTTTGGTGGAGCTAGCGGCAATATCTTCGACCATACAAGGAGCCTGGTGTCGGGGGGGGGGGGGGGGGGGCCGAGAGAGGGGCGGGGCCCCCCCGGGGGGGAAACAAGGAGAGGAGACAAA
>JAJIYU010001112.1:0-39406 GCA_030144865.1 Tinospora cordifolia
TGGTTTTTGTCTTGACAAAAACCGCTTAAGGGCTTATCTTTTTCAAATGAGTTTTGTTGCTTCTCAACCACCTTGTAGATATTCCAGACCTGATCCAGATCAACTCAGGTTCTATAAGTTTTTGTTGAAGTTTGCTGACCATCAGCAATGGTTGGATCTTTTTCCAATAGTGGCCTCATTGATATCTTACTGTGATTTTCTTTGCACCTGTGGCCTCCCCAACTGATCACACTAGTGTTGATGATGATCCTCTTGGAGCATGTTCTCAACATTTCCAATTTAAAATTCTCTGCTCATATCCTCATCTCCTTTATTTCAATCCATATGCCCATGGATCAGGATCTCAGGCTCGTCCTCGTCATAATGAAGCTCCATGGTGGCCTCATTTCCATTTTTTCTATCAATTCCAAATGGACCTAGTCTAATGGAACCACGCATCCCATCTAAATGCATGGAACCCCCAAAACCACAAGCCCAAATACGTTGCATTATTGTATGGGAAAGCAGGCCTTAGTCAGGCCATAATCATTTGTATCAGGAGCTAAAGGACTTGCTCACTCAGTACTCGCATCGCAATCCTCTTCATGTACCAGAATTGGCCATGTCAGTTGAATACTATTCACTCCACTCTACTGAACAGTTCCCATGGCCCACCGAAGACTCGGATTCCACTACGAATACTGATAACGACGAGTGAAGTCAAATCAGAACAGTAATTTTGGTCTAAAGCTTGTAAATTATTGTACGTTGTTCATCTTTTTAGGCATTGCTTTGTCAAAGTAAGCCAGCTCACTTAGTTGTCTTATTATGGTGCCTTTATTGTCTATCTATGCACAAGCGTGCTTGTTTAGTCTTGTCCAATTAAAGTTGTTTGGCTTGTTGTAACTTTCCTTGGTTATAAAAGGAAGGGTTCTTCATTGTAAGGGGATCGAAGTTTTTTTTAGTCTGGTCTGTAAAATTTCCAATATGAAAACAAGTTTACTTCATTATCTTCCTATCTGGGCAATAGTTCTTATCATTTGTTTTATACTTATTATTGCTTGTTGTTGTAAGTTTGCCTGTTTTATCCTGGTATGCGACGTTTCCGACTCAAATGCGTAGGTCCGGTGGGACCGATGGGCCCGGTGGGGTGTGACATAAAATATGACATTTCTTAGTCTATTTCATTAGACTTTGGACTTAGGGATTCTAACCCACTAACCAATCACTTAGGTATTATAAACCTCATGAACTAATCATAAGAAGAGAACATCCATAGCAACCATATGTCTACTATGAAGGTATGTGGTTTGTATCACCATCTTCTCATCTTAAATCCCATATTCATGAAATATAAATAAAATTCCAAAATATAAGAACAAGCTGGAAATCAATTTCAGAATTTAATAACTTGCAAAACAATTCACTCATTATTCAATATCATGCACCAAACTTTAGAATAATTCCTAACCATGATACCATTATGAAATTAATATTATAAATGCATGATCTTGAATATTCATCAAAACTGAAATATAAATACTGAAAAATAGAAGTGAAAACATACATCATGATTTTCGAAAAAAAACAAGAAAAAAAATATTACACAAGAATGAACATGCTAATGGCTCAAACATGAAAAATATTGTTTAAGAAAGCAACTTGCACCTTAGATGAGATGTCTTCCCCAAATTCCAACAGAGGTTCCCTTTGCTTTTGCACTTTCGAATCTTACCAAAACAAGTCTCTACCAGTCACTAAATGTTGGAACTAAAAGTCTCTCACCTCTGCACAAAAGAAAACGAAAAGAAAAGAGGATGTTTGAGAGCACTATTGTGAGGAATCTTTCTTCTTCTTGGAATGAGGGATTGTGCGCAACTTAGGGAGGTATTTATAGTTGGTCATGAGCATATGGGACGTCCTTGGGCAGTTCTTGGGCAACTAGGGCAGCTCTCAATGCTGAGCAAGTTTCCAAACACTGAAAGAGAGACATGGTAAGTGTGCACAAGGATCATTAACCTTCCCAATTCTCTTATGAGCTGTGATTTGATTTTCTATTAAATTTGATAATTAATATCTAAGAATATTTTTAGACTTAGAATAATGCTCATATCAGTTGGGATGTGATCTAGTGAGCATAGAAAGTTTTTAGTCTAGTTTGGCGAGTGCATGTGAGCAAGAATCTTTCATTTGTCCATTTCCTTTGTTTGGGCATCACTCTTAGTGTATAATGAAAATCTATCTTCGTTGGATGTTGAGCATTGAAAGTATTCTATCAATCATTCGAGGACATCATAATATAGTCTAATATTCATATATATGCTTAAGAAAACTCTCCAATTTGGTTTAAACTCAAGGGTGGCGTCCCATATGTGAGAATCACTCAATTTAGGCGCCAAAATGGGAGAGTAAAGTTTCCATTTTTTATTCTCTCTTGTGAGTGTGGGATAGCTAGGATTTTATGAGCATCAATTCAGATTTCAAACCTTCCTAATTAGGTTAATTTACATGTGTGCACACACATGTGCATGGGTGGACCGATTTTTGCTTAGGTGAGGCATGGAGCGCAAGATCACTAGCTTGGTGTTTGGAATCAATCTTCATGGATTTCCAAATCCTAGGTGGGACGTCCCAAATGTGTGGTGTACTGAATCACTTGTGTGGTACATTGGATCATGATTAAAAGAATCAAATAAGGGAAGATGTCCCATGGTGGTTGAGTAGGGCCCAGTGCATCCGATCATTATGTTCCACCTATGTGACTTGCACATGCTTTGGGTGGCCATGCCTTCATGGGTTCACATGAATTTTAAAAAAAAATAATATCTCCCTAACCACTAGGAATTTAGGTGTATAACCTATAGTTTTGGAACCACATGATCAAGATACAAATTTTAAGGAATAGTTTGGCCGGAGGCGTTTTTCTTTAGCAACTTTCCTTATTTAGAGCCCACTGAAGGTACTCATCCGAATCTTGCCCAATTGTCCCAATTTTTGGATATGTGGTGTGTCTTGTTAGTTTATGCCATCTCATGGAAGTTTGGGTCATTTTAATTCCTCGAAGTACCCTAAATGCCACTTCTTTCCTAATTTAAAACCCTTAAAGGGTGTTTGGCAAATGAGAGCCCTAATCCTGACCAATTGAGCTAATTTTCGGATATGTTATTCAATTGGCCTGTTCAAGTCACTCTGCTTCATTTTAGGTGATTTTAGATTCCTAAATGAGAGTTTTAGAACTTTTCAAATTTAGTCCTGAAACGAGCTCGGTTTCATTTTCCATCCAAATTTCACTGAATAGACCTTGAATTTTGTTTCATTTGGTACGAAGTTTTCACGGTACTATATATATATATATATAATGTCCTTGGCACATGGATAAATTTATTGTTATAATCATTTGCCACTTCTCAATTTCTTGTTTTAATCTATTTTGTAAAAATTATTTTATTACTACCAATATTATTTGATGTAATAAGTTTTATCTTCTTTTTTATAGTATTATACATATATTCTACAATTATACCTTGGGTATACCATTATTCACGTATTATTCGTAAGTTATATCAGCCAACCATACGTACATTTTTTTATCATTATTTTAACATTATCCCACTACTCGTATAACACTAGCATGAAACTGGTTTAACACTGGCATAACATTTAAATTAACTACTATTAGTATAACATTTAATACTGGTATAACATTGGTTTATAGTCGTCTTCTTGAATCTTGTCCTAGGGTTCCAACGAGTAATCCTAGCGTTCTGTCAAGCTTCAGCGAGTGACAAATACTGGATCATTTGTTTTTCACTCTTCTTCTTGGTTTCTACTTCTTCATTGAGCAGCAAAAGAGCACCAAACAAGAGAAAAAATAGATTCAGAAGTAGGAAAAAGACGTTCTTCTTCTTCGTTGGCGGGGTTAGAGCAGCAAGTGTGGCAAGTGTTGAAATCAGGCATTGGTCGCTGCATCTTCTACGAATCAAAAGCCGATTTGGTCAAACAGCAGCAAACTTCCCACACACCTTCTTCTTCACTGTTCATCTTGTTCTTCGTTGAGCAGCAACAGACAAATAGCAGCAGACTGGATCGCAAATAGCACAACTATTTGTGAGCGTTGCTTATCTGTGATTCAGGTGAGATTCAGACGGTTTAGGCAAGATCTACAAATAATGCGGGTATACCAACGAAGTAACGTGTAATCGGGTAATATTTGTTCTGGTATGATGGTCGTATAATATCAGAATAACGCTTGCATACAAATTTGACCAAACAAACTTGAATGAAGTTATCAATAAGCAGTGTCTATTCCTGGTTTAGTCTTGGTATAACCAGCGGATATCTAGTATCACAGTCGTATAACATCGGAATAACACTTGTATACCAATTTACCAATGTGAATATCGCGCAAATAATGCTCGTATACAAATTTGAATGACGTTATTAATAAGTGATATATGTTCCCAGTATAATTTCAGTATAAGTAATGAATAATATTTGTATGTAATCTCGAATGACTTGTAACTGTGCTAGATTATCTCTTCTGAAATAACAATAGTATCACTTTATAATAATTTATGTATATATATTTGACGAACGTGAATATCGTGCAAATATTTCTAGTATACCAATCCGAATAACACATACCTTTTCAGGTAATTAACATATGTTCTAATAGAACTTATTTTAACTTATATTATTATTTTATTAAGTAAAATTTTGTGGGCAAATTAATTTCATTCTTTTAGCTCTTAAGCCAATTTTGTATCATGATTTTTTTTTAAAAGTTTGTTTAACACAAAAAAATTGGGTAAAAAAACTTATTTTATATTTTTAAGAAAAAAATAATTAGATTTGAAATAAAATTTTTTTAGAGCAATTACTTTTATGAAAACTTTTTTTATAGAACTAAAATAAAAAACTAGTTATTTGGGTTAAAAAAATTTAAATATAAGAAGGAAAAATTAAATCTTTGACCATTTTTTCTTAATTGCAATTAATTTTTTACTACTTAGATAAAATGTATTTTATTACATTCTATGTTTTATTATAAAAAATTTATTTTGAAAGTTAGCTTATTATTTTTTTATAAATTCATCTTATTATAAAAATAAATTTATCATTTTTTGTTTAAAATTTTTGTCTATTTAAAATAATTTTATAGGACTAATTATTATTTAAAAATTTTTTAATGAGTTTATTTTACAAAATATTCATTTTATTATTTTTATTATAACTAATAAAATAATTTTACTATTTTCATAAAAAAACTAAGTTTATTATTTTTAGTATTGTAGTCGTTATAACAAAAATATTAATCACTAAATTAAAACATGAAAAATTATTAAATTTTTAGCTGTTCTTTTACCTTTTTCTTCTTATTTAATTTTAATAAACTAAATTAAGTAATATGTTTTATCAAAAGTATTAATTTTATTCTAAACTTATATATTCTAGTTTTTTCTATCTTTTTCTTCTTATTTATTATTTTACTTGTAGTATTAATTTTAACCTATATTATTAACTTCTTAAATATAATTTTGTGGGCAAATTAATTTTATTTTTATTTATACCATTCGTTTACAATAGTCAAATAAAATGTTGTTATAGAAGGCTATAGACAATGTTTATGAATAAGTGTTGTAATAACTTACGTTCTTTTAACAACAGTCGACGAATGAATGTTGTAGTAGGTGTCATTCGACAACGTTCAACTACCATTGTTGTAATAGTATAGAACAACATTTGTGTGCTCGTGTAATGGTCTTTTCAACAACGTTCCCAAGGTGAATGTTGTTGTACACATTTTACATAAGCAATTTTACAATAGACATTTTGTAAACGTTGTCGTATGCCTTCTATTAGAACGATCGTTGATGCACGTCGAATTGATGTTGTTGTATCATCAATTTCTTGTAGTATTACAGCACAAAATCAACAACCTTCTATTTAGGATTCAACCCTTATTTTGGTATCATATGCGTGTGTGTGTTAGGGAAACTTTCTAGTTTTCTTCGTTTGCACGTGAATTTGTTTCTATTTTCTACCTTTGCTTTCGGGATGCACCATTATGTGTGTACATGTTTCATCTAGTTTCTAATTTCCTTGACTTTCTATTTTTGACTCACTCTCATTTGGCATCATTGTGAGCAAGGAAACATTTTGAAATCAGCAACTTTCTTCTTTGTTTCTCTCCCTTGTGATGCGCACTAAATTAGGGCAATATGGGAATCTTAGGGGTGTTTTTTATATTATGGAAGTTTTCTAATATGGCATCATGGATCAGCGTAGGATACTTTTTCTAATAGAGCTCATGGAAACTTTCTATTTTCTCTTTTATGCACACACATGAACAACTTTCAATTTTGGAAGACATGTCCTCTAGTTTTTATTTTGTGTTTTCTTTCACACAAGACCATTCTTTTGAGCAAATGAGGTTTGCTAATTTCACAAATTGAGTGAACATTCTAATAAATCTTTATTTATCATTTAGGCCACATTATAATGTTGCACTTAAATTTTCACATAATTATTTTTTTTTTCATTCCATTTCTTTTCTTAATTCTCAATTCACTGAGATGTTTTGAGCAAATGAATTGTCAATTGACCATTGAAATGAAATTCTACTGAATTAATCTCATTTAATCCTCAACAATGTTGTACATATCATTTTCCTTCATTTCGTACAAAGTTTTCAAGGTATTACCTTTTTTGGAAAAAATATATAAATATTTGAATTTAGGATATATTTGAAAATTTTGAGGAAAATGAAAGGTAAAAGAATAATGTTTTAGGAAGTGTTGAAGACAAAAAAGGAAAAAAAAAATCAAATGTAATGTGAAATTCAATAGGCGCGGATTCCGTACGTCAGATGTTGGTTAGTTGAGCAGCACCCGAATTCCAAAATCTCAAAACTTGGCTAAGTATAGGTCGGTTTGCATGGTGGGATGGTGTTTTTGAGCTTACACAGGGAGCACTTGTGTCATTAAATGGGTCATTTGTTAGCATGAGGTTGAAGTGTATGTTGCCACCTATCCACCCACGTCTTCCACGTGTCCATCAAAGCACAACGTGTTGAAAAATATCCATGTAAAGGTGGCTCCCCACACAAGTTGCATGGCATTACCAGTTGTAAACTATGCAAGGTGGCAACTTTGGACACATTGTAATACTCTGAAAATTTGTATGAAAATTTGATAAATAAAATTAAATGAAATAAATTGAAAAAAATTGACTTCTAGAAGTTTATGAAAAATTCTAGTGCAAAAGATGTGTATTCCAACATATAAGAAGATAGGCAAAAGTAAAAAAAAAGGGATTTCAATCCGAGTTACTATGGTAGTGAATCACTACTGCGATTGTAATACCTTGAAAACTCCATACCAAATGAAACAAAATTCAAAGTCTATTCAGTGAAATTCGGGTGCAAAATGGAACCGAGCTCGTTTAAGGGCTGAATTTGGTAGGTTCTAAAACTCTCATTTAGTAACCTTAAGAATCCAAAATAACCTAAAATGAAACAAAGTGACTTGAACCGGCCAATTCAACAACATATCTGAAAATTATCTCAATTGGTCAAGATTAGGGCTCTCATTTTGCCAAAACACCTTTAGGGGTTTAAGTTAAGAAAGAAATGGAATTTAGGATACTTCAAGGATTCAGAATGACCCAAAATTCCATGGGATGGCATAAACTAACAAGACACACCACATATCCAAAAATTGGTACAATTGGCCAAGATTCGGGTAAAGTACCTTTAGTGAGCTCTAAATAAGGAAGGTTTCTAAGGAAAAAATTGCCTTGGGTCAAACTATACCTGAAAATTTGTGTCTTGATCATGTGACTCCAAAATTATAGGTTATACACCTAATTTCCTAGTGGTTAGGGAGATATTAATTTTTTTAAAATTCATGTGAACCCATGAAGGCATGACCACCCAAAGCATGTGCAAGTCACATGGGTGGAACACCATGATACTGTGCACCCCCACCCTACCCTATCACCTTGGCAATGTCTTCCTTGATTTGAACACAGGTAAAATGATCTTATGCACCACATTGATGACTCAATACACCCACAAGAGGCGTCACCTATAGAAATCCATAACAGGATGATCCCATGTACACCATGTAATGATCACGTGCTCCTCGTTGTCATTTAAGCCAAAACTAGCCCACATATGTATAGGTGTGACTTTGAACATGTGACGATCCTTGTTAGAAGAATCTAGAACAAGAAAGATATTCTTAATCTCATCGTAGCCATAACCTTTAAATGAGGAAAATTAAGATGGAAAGTGTATATGTAGTGATCTCATGTACACATGGCACCAAGATTGAGGAATTCTCTCTAAGAACACCCAAATTTGATTCTAGCTTCAAAGGGAGAGTTTCCCTGTGCAAGATTTAAAACTCAAAGTTTGATATGGTGTCTTTAATGCTTTGATATCATACACCCACTAGCTGGACATCCAAAAGAAAGAGAAGAAAAACATGCCTTTTTGCCTAAGTGTGATGAGGAAGCAAAGGAATCAAAGGGGAAAGATATGAGAGAATATTCACTCTCTCTATAGGATGTCCAAGACCATTTTAGACAAGATCAATAGTGGGCCCACAAAAGAGATATACACACATGCCAAAATATGCACACTTACCATGTCCTACCTTTAGTGTTTAGAATGTTGCCCAAATGAGAGTGGCTGCCCTAGCTGCCCATGTATGTCCCTTAGTGTGTTTGAAAACTATAAATATCCCGTTCATTGTTCACAAATCATTCATTCCAAGAGCAAGTGAAATGCCACTAGTGTGCTCTCTCCTTCTTATTTCTCTTCTTCTTCTTGACGTCTTATTTTGTGCCCAGAGAAGGGCTTCTAGTTTTAGAGTTGTAGAGATCATTAGAGAGTGGTTTTGTGGAGGTTTGAACTGACTAAAATGCGGGGGAAACGCTGCTGGATTTTTGGAAAACATCTAAAGCTAAGGTGGAAGTTGCCTTCTTAAACCTTTTTCATATTTAAGCTATTAGCATGTCCATTTCGATTGATTTGTTTTTCTAAAAATTTTAAATATTTAGTTTCAATTTTTCTATTCCCATTCATGCAATGTTTCAGATTCATAAATGTTTAAGATTATGTTTATTTTTATGATCATTCATGGTATTCTCATGTTTAGGGATGAGTTCCAAGTTTTGGTGTATGATTTGAATGATGAATGAGTTGTTTCATGTGTTCTTAACTTCTGAAATTTATTTTCCAGTTTATTACATGATCTGAAATATTATTATTATTATTTCTTGAAAATGAGATCTAAGACGAGAAAATTAGTGATACAAACCACGTACCATCATAGTTGTTTGAGTAACACTGTGGGTGTTCTCTTCTTAAGATTAGTTCATAAGGTTTATAACAACTAATTGATTGGTTGGTGGGTTAGAATCCCTAAGTCCAAAGTCCAATGAAATAGACTAAGAAATGTCATATTTTATTCTAAGGAGTCACTTAGTTGAGAATATCAAGGGTTGAAAAACTCTTTTGGTCTAAATTACAACTTACACCGTCTAAATGCTTGAAACGCCCCAATACTTGAAAGTGGTTGAAATATGTATGTGTTAATGTCTTAAATACGAGGATAGTTGATTAAGATCCATTGAGCTTTGTGCTCACTTTTCCATTAGCATTTTTCAGGAATTTTAACTTGCGAAGAAGAATGTGGGACGCCTCCCTTTTAGAGTCATTTTATCTTGAAATTTTCTATGTAGGGCATGTTTGCCCATTTATGTCTTTAATTCTACTCTGGACATTTTTATTTTTATTTACTCTCCTTTATGATTAAATAAAGAGTATAAATTTCCTTTTATCTTTTATAATGTAGCCTTGTACGTTTTTTTTTTACTAAGGCATGAGATATTAGGATTAGAAAGTTAAGTGTGTGTCACTTGTAATGTAACACCAACCCAGCCTGCCAACTGGTTAAGTTCATTGTCTAAATGGGTAAGTCCATTGACTAAATGGTTAAGTCCAATTAATAATAGGGGGGTTGGGATATTACAAAGGTAGTATCAAAGCCTAGGCTTTAGGTGCCTTGGGTTAGAATTTGAAAGTCAATCATGAGTTGATTGACAAGAATGAGAAACCCTAGTTGAATGTTAGTTATTTTGATTGCCCTACCTTCTATTTTGAAGTTGAAAAACATTTTTAGAAAATATTTTCAAAAAGGAAACAAATATTTTTGAAATATTTGTTTGGATACAAAGACTACAAGTTGAGCTGATAGTGGGTAGGCCTTATCCTGTGTAAAGTTAAACATTAAAAGGAAGGTGGGTTATCCTGCCCTAGAAAGCACAATTGCTAAGTAGACTTCGGTCTCGCCGTCCGATCTGGAGGTTGTTTCACCAGCTTATATGAGTAGTTAGAGTTGAAGAACACCCTTACTTTTTATAAAAGAAAATTAGAAGGTTGAAAACCTATGACAAGAAATTTGAAGATGCCAAAGGCAGTATCTTGACTAGACAAAGGTTGTGAGTCAACCAGATCAAACCATAGGTCCAGATAATAGACCTTAGAATAGGTGTAGCCATGAGTGGCACAATGTATCAAAAACATAAATCTCTAGGACATGACTAGAAACAAACATTGTGTGAAAGCAAAAAATTGTTTGATCAGGACATGGGACTGGGAAGTGTCTATATCTTTCAGTTTCTATATAGTATGGGATGCATAGGAATTCGAGGGTATGCAGGAAGCCTGGACTCAAAGAATGATGGGTAGCTATGGAAGAACGAGTTTCTCTATGTTCACTAGGATGGGGCAGTTGGGTATAGTGGGCTCAGGAACCATAGTTATCGAGCAATTTGCGGTGTTTGGGTGCAACTCTATTCTGGGTGAAAATCTAATTGGAAGGGGTAGAGTGGGATGGGGCACTTGAACCTGGAAGCTTAGGTGGAAGCTTGGAACTTTGTTGTGCTAGCTTGACTGTATGATTGTTTGAAGATCATGTTGTGATGTTTACTTACTTTGAAAGCAAATCTTGTACCCATGCATGAAAAGAACCTAGAAGAAAAACCTTTAGGCCACTGAATGAATTGAGAACCTAGAACATAAACTTAGAGTCATCATAGTATGAATGTCCATTGAATACTGATGATTTGCTCAATTTATAACAAATGGCTCGAACAAGAAGGCACCCTACTTGATTGACCCTCTCCGATGAAATCGAGCACTAAGAACAAGGACTGTCGGGTGGAATTGAGGCCAGGCTAGAAGCAATGATCATTGAGATGTCTCAGCGAGTACTGGACCAATTGATGAGGGTTCTACCACAAATGATCCCTTAGTGGCACCACAGCCGCAAGAACCTAAACATATCCTAGTTCCACTACCAACATCGGTACAGCAAAAACGTCAGAGGAACCATAAGGAGCATGAGGATGCAAAATAGATGGAGCTTCTGATTGATCTACAAAAGCTTAAACTGCCATCTTTTTATAGTACCAAGACCTGCATCTAGGCCGACCACTAATACCAAGAGATGGAAGAACTGTTAAATGTACTAAAGGTGACAGTCCCATGATGGGTAGCACTGGCCACACACCATTTCAAGGAACTAGCCTGAGGATGGTGGAGAATGATGCAGTTGACCCCAATACTGAGACTGAAGCAACAAGCTATGAGGAGTTCAAAGAGCTCTTCTACAAAAAGTTTTTCCCTGAAGCAACCCTTCGAAAGCTTTAGGATGAATTTATCAAGCTCAATCAAAGAGATCTGATTGTGACGAAATACGAGGGGAAGTTCACAGAGTTAACCAAGTTCTCTCTAGACATGGTCAGGGAAAAAAAATGAAGTCTATTAAGTTTGCACAAAGTCTCAAGATTGAGATCCGGAAGGTGCTTATGGCATTTGCCTCTGAACTTACAAGGAAGTAGCTGAACCGGCTCTAATTTTAGAGCAAGAACTCAATCGGGAACAAAGGTTGAGGGAAATGAATGAGTGGTCTGGTAACGAGAAGGACCAACAAGGGGCCCACAACAAGAACAAGAATGGTAAGGCCCCACAAAAACAAGGACAGAATAAGGAAGAGGCAAGGGAGCAGGCAAAGAGGATGGGGTTGTGTTATCTATGCAGACAGAGGGGCCATCTTGCTAGAGACTGCCCGACTACACCAACCTAGGCTCCCCAGCAACAACAACCACAAAATGCTCAGGGAAGAGGTCATCCTCAAGCCAGACCTCAAAACCAAAATGCCAATTAGGGGCAGAACCAAGGCCATGGTCAGAACCAGGCCAGAGTGTTTGCGGTTGAGGCCCAGAAAAACTAGGTACCTGTAGTAAAAGGTACTTCCTATTGTTTAATGTTATTGTTAGATTGCTATTTGATTCAAGTGCCTCAAAATCCCTTATCTCTGAACATCTAGTTGATAGGTTACAACTTGTGATGAAACCGTTGCCTGTAACTTTGAATGTGTCCACACCGATAGGGACCACTGTGACTTCGAAAAGACTATGTACTTGTGATCTAAGGTTCGGGGACAAACTTTTAACAGTTGACCTATGCACCCTACCTTTTTATTGCTATGATGTAATCCCGGGGATGGACTGGGTAGACCAGTATCAAGCCCAGATAGATTGTCCTAAGAGATGGGTAACTATAACATTCAAAATCAACGGGAATATGCAGAAACTACTAAAGAGTCCAACCCTAACCTTGTTGATCTATCTGAACAGATGAATGAGTTTGAGGAACTCACCGAAGATGAGCCAATTAACCTAAATAGAATACAAGACCTAGCCATGGTTAGTAAGTGTGAGGATGTGTTACCAGACGAATTACCCGAATTACTGCCAGCTAGGGAGTTAGAATTCAAAACTGAACTTCATTCTGGAACCAACCCTATAACCATACCTCTGTATAGAATGGTGCTAGTACTATTGGTTGATTTAAAGGCTCAACTGGATAAGCTCAAGGAGAAAGGGTTTATCAAGCCAAGTGAATCACCCTGGAGAGCTCCAGTATTGTTTGTAAGAAAGAAAGATAGCATGAAACTATGTGTCGATTTTCGAAAGCTGAACGAAGAGATAGTAAAGAATAAGTATCCTTTGCCTACGATTGATGACCTATTCAATTAGTTACGAAAAACACCTCATTTCTCTAAGATTGATCTTAGGTCAAGCTACCATCAGTTGAGGATTAGTGAGTCAGATATCCACAAGACAACCTATAGAACCAGATATTAACACTCTTAGTTCACTGTTATGCCCTTTGGTTTAACCAATGCCCCGCGGCTTTCATGAATTTGATGAATCGAGTGTTCAAACAATACCTTGACCAGTTTGTAGTGGTATTCGTGGATGACATCCTGATCTACTCCAAGTCTAAGGCTGAACATCTAGAGCACCTGAGGATTGTGTTGGAAACCCTCAAGAGAAACCAGCTATATGCTAAGTATAGTAAATGCGAGTTCTAAATGAAGACGGTCAAGTTCCAGGGTCATGTTTTATTAGCAAAAGGCATTGTTGTGGACCCAGAAAAGGTAGAAGTAGTCCTGAACTGGAAGCAGCCTAAGACCGTTATGGAAATCAAAAGCTTCTTGGGATTGGTTAGCGACCACAGAAGGTTCATCCAAGACTTCTCCAAGTTGGTAGGACCTATAACCAAGTTGACCAGAAAGGGAGTTAAGTTCGAATGGGATGAGAAGTGTGAACAAGCATTCCAAGAACTGAAGAAGAAGTTGACTACGATCCCTGTGTTAACCATTCCAACACTTGGTGTCACTTACGCCCTTTATATTGATGCTTCACTGAGTGGACTGGGCGCAGTCTTAATGCAGGAAAAACAAGCTATCGCTTATGCTTTGAGACAACTGAAGGTCCATCAGAGGAATTATCCTACTCATGACTTAAAATTAGCAGCCATAGTGTTCGCCTTGAAAATATGGAGACATTACCTTTGTGGCGAAAGGTTCGACTTATTTTCATATCACAAGAGTCTGAAGTATATCTACATACAGATGGGGTTAAACCTCAGGCAACAGAGATGGATGGAGTTTCTTAAAGATTATGACTTCCAATTACACTACCATCTAGGGAAAGCCAATGTTGTGGTCAATGCCCTGAGTAGGAAGGTCCACAAACATGAAAAGGAAAAGGGCCAGATGTACCAGTTGGTTGAGGACTTTAGGCTATGAGTGACCCTTAATGAGAAGGAAGCCTACCTCTACCACATGTCTTGCTAACCAAACCTTATATAATAAATCAAGGAGGAATAGAGACAAGACAAGTGGCTCACTAGATTGATGGAAGGTGTTAAACAAGGTAGACATCTTGATTTTAGGATAGACACTGAGAATACCCTATGACTCGGGGAGAGGATCTATTTACCTCAGAATGGGCAGAGTAAGAATGTCATCATGGATGAAGCTCATCAAACCAAAACCTTAGAAACACTTACTAGTGGAAAGGAATGAAGAGAGACGTGGCTAAGTATGTCTCCAAGTGCTTAACTTGCCAACAAGTTAAAGCAAAACACCGGAAACCCTCTGAAATCTTACAACCACTCCTTATCCCTGAATGGAAGTGGGATAACATTACCATAGACTTCGTGAGTGGTTTGCCCAGGAACCAGAAGGGAGAAGACACTATCTGGGTTATTGTGGATCGTCTCACCAAAGTGGCTCACTTTTTGCCAATTAGATCCACAGACCAAGTCAGTAAGTTGGGAGAACTCTATGTCAAGGAAACAGTGAGGCTTCATGGCGTGCCTAAAACAATTGTGTCTAATAGAGACTCTCGCTTCACTTCAAAATTTTGATAGAGTCTACAAAATGAGTTAGGCACGAAGCTCACCATAAGTACAATATTTCATCCTCATACTGATGGAAAATCTAAGAGAGTTATCTAGACTTTAGAGGGTATGCTGAGGTTTTGCGTCCTAGATTTCAAGGGGAACTGGAGCAAGTACCTAAACTTGGCAGAGTTTGCTTATAACAGTAGTTATTAGGCAAGCATTAAGGTGGCTCCATTTGAGGCTCTTTATGGAAGACCCTGTAGATCGCTTACCTGTTGGGCAAAGCTAAAAGATCATATGTTGATCAGTCCAGACTTGGTAGAAGAAATGAACAATCAAGTCAAGTTGATACAAAAGAAACTGATCACAGCACAAAGTCGTCAGAAGAGTTATGTGGACAAAAGGAGAAGACCACTAGAGTTCTAAATTTTGGGGACAAGGTATTCCTAACAGTCAGTCCTCAAAAGGGGCATAGAGAGGTTAGGAGAAGACCAGTAGAGTTCCAAGTCGGGACAAGGTATTCCTAAGAGTCAGTCCTCAGAAGGGCATAAAGAGGTCTAGATTCAAAGGGAAATTACCTCCTAGGTTTGTTGGACCCTTTGAGATACTTCGAAGGATTGGGAAATGCGCTTATGAGTTGGACTTACCAAACTAGATGACTTCAGCTCATAACGTATTCCATGTGTCCATGTTGAGAAATTACGAACTTGACTCCTCTCACATCCAAGATGATGCTACTTACTAGGAAACAACAGTCAAAATCTTCGACTACAAGGTACGAAGTCTAAGAACAAAGGACATTCCATTGGTGAAAGTGTTGTGGGAACATCACGGGGTGGAAGAAGCCACTTGGGAGCTAGAAAGCAGAATAAAGAAAAAGTATCCACAACTTTTCAAGAGAGATCCTTAACTATGTGCAAATTTCAAGGATTAAATTTTTGTAAGGATGGTAGGTTGTAATACCCTGAAAACTCCATACCAAATGAAATAAAATTCAAAGTCTATTCAGTGAAATTCGGATGCAAAATGGAATCGAGCTCATTTTAGGACTAAATTTGGCAATTTCTAAAACTCTCATTTAGTGACCTTTAAATATCCAAAATTGTCTGAAATGAAACAAAGTGACTTGAACCAGCCAATAGAACAACATATCCAAAAATTAGCTCAATTGGTCAAGATTAGGGCTCTTATTTTGCCAAAACACCTTCAGGGGTTTAAATTAGGAAAGAAATAGAATTTAGGGTACTTCAAGTTTTGGAATGACCTGAAATTCTATGGGATGGAATAAACTAAAAGGACACACCACATATCCAAAAATTGGGACAATTGGCCAAGATTTGGGTAAAGTACCTTCAGTGGGCTCTAAATAAGGAAGGTTTCTAAGGAAAAAACGCCTTGGGCCAAACTATACCTTAAAACTTCTGTCTTGATCATATGGTTCCAAAACTATAGGTTATACACCTAATTTCCTAGTGGTTAGGGAGATATTAATTTTTTTTTTAATTTATGTGAATCCATGAAGACATGGCCACCCAAAGCATGTGCAAGTCACATGGGTGGAACACCATGATACTTTGCACCCCCACCATACCCAATCACCTTGGGAATGTCTTCCTTGATTTGAAAACATGTAAAATGATCTTATGCACTACATTGATGATTTGATACACCAACAAGAGGCAACACCTATAGAAATCCATAAAAGGATGATCCCATGTACACCATGTGGTGATCATGTGCACCTCATTGCCAATTAAGCCAAAACCGGCCTACATATGTGTAGGTGTGCGTTTGCACATGTGACAATCCTTATTAGAAGATTCTAGAACAAGAAAGATACTCTTGAGCTCATCCTAGCCGTCACCTTTAAATGAGAAAAATTAAGATGGAAAGTGTATATGTAGTGATCTCATGTATACATGGAGCCAAGATTGACGGATTCTCTCCAAGAACACCCAAATTTGATTCTAGCTTCAGAGAGAGAGTTTCCTTGTACAAGATTTAAAAATCACAGTGTGATAGGGTGTCTCTCGTCCTTTGATATCATACACCCACCAGCTGGACGTCCAAAGGAAAGAGAAGAAAAACATGCTTTTTTGCCTAAGTGTGATGAGGAAGCAAAGGAATCAAAGGAAAAAGATATGGGAGGATATTCACTCTCTCTATGGAGTGTCCAAGACCATTTTAGAAGGATTTTAGAAGAATTTCAGTCTCTGAAATTGAATTAGAAACAAAGACTAGCAAGATCACTAGTGGGCCCACAAAAGATATATACACACATGCCAAAATATGCACACTTACCATGTCCTACCTTTAGTGTTTGGAATGTTGCCCAAATGAGAGTGGCTGCCCTAGCTGCCCATGGACATCCCTTAGTGTGCTTGAAAACTATAAACAACCCCTTCATTGTTCACAAATCATTCATTCCAAGAGCAAGTGAAACGCCACTAGTGTGCTCTCTCCTTCTTCTTTCTCTTCCTCTTCTTCACGTCTCGTTTTATGCCTAAGGAAGTGCTTCTAGTTTTAGAGTTTAGTGATCATTAGAGAATGGTTTTGTGGAGGTTTGAAGTGACAAAAACATGGGGGAAACACTTCTAGATTTTTGGAAAACATCCAAAGCTAAGGTGAAAGTTGCTCTTTTAAGCCTTTTTTCATATTTAAGCTATTAGCATGTCCATTTCGATGGATTTGTTTTTCCAAAAATTTTAAATGTTTAGTTTCAGTTTTCTATTCCCATTCATGCAATGTTTCAGATTCATAAATGTTTAAGATCATGTCTATTTTTATGATCATTCATGGTAGTATCATGTTTAGGTATGAATTCCAAGTTTTGGTACATGATTTTGAATGATGAATGAGTTGTTTCATGTGCTCTTAATATCTGAAATTTATTTTCCAATTTATTACATGATCTGAAATATTATTATTATTTCTTGAACATGAGATCTAAGATGAGAAAAATAGTGAAAAGAACCACGTACCATCATAGTTGTTTGAGTAACACTATGGATGTTCTCTTCTTAAGATTAGTTCATAAGGTTTATAACACCTAAGTGATTGGTTGGTGGGTTAGAATCCCTAAGTCCAAAGTCCAATGAAATAGACTAAGAAATGTCATATTTCATTCTAAAGAATCACTTAGTTGAGAACACCAAGGGTTGAAAAACTCTTTTGGTCTAAATTACAACTTATACAATCTAAATGCTTGAGAGTGGTTGAAATATGTATGTATTAATGTCTTGAATATGAGGATAGTTGTTTAACATCCACTGAGCTTTGTGCTCACTCTTTCATTAACATTTTTCAAGAATTTGAACTTGTGAAGAAGAATGTGGGATGCCTCCCTTTTAGAGTCCTTTTATTTTGAAATTTTCTGTGTAGGGCATGTTTGTCCACTTATGTCTTTAATTCCTCTGTAAACATTTTTATTTTTATTTATTCTCCTTTATGATTAAATAAAGAGTATGAATTTCATTTTATCTCTTATAATATAGCCTTGTACGTTTTTTTATTAAGGTATGGGATATTGGGATAAGAAAGTCAAGTGTGTGTCACTTATAAAGTAACACCGGCCTAGCCCGCCAACTGGTTAACTTCATTGTCTAAATGGGTTAGTCCATTGACTAAATGTTTAAGTCTAATTAATAACACTGGGGTTAGGGTATTACAGCGATAGTGTGACATTTGTGCGAAAAAAAGGGTTGCTTCAAACATCTATTGTGGTAACAAAAGTTGTTACTTTACAATTTCGTTACCATGGTAGTGCATCAAAATTTTTCAAAATAATATTAGAAATCGCATGGAAAAAGGCCCCCAAAACCCTAAAAGACCACTTAGTAATTCCTGTGCATGGGGAGCATGAAAAATGGGAGAATTAGCAAGTTTCCTATATTGAGAACACCCCAAACTGCCCAATTCCTACCTATTAGAACTCTATATAAACCATGCTTGGGCACTCATTCTCTTCACCCCAGTAAGAACTAGAGAAGTTCTTTTCTTGCTCTCTTTTCTTTGTTCTTAGCATCTTTTTCATTCTTCGGTTATTTTAAATAACAATTAGAGTAGTATGGAGGTGTAGTAACGGAGTTATGCACAAATTCTGTGTAGAAGGTGTGTGAGCAACCAAAGGGGATTTTAGGTGGAAGGATCAAAGAGCTTGTTGTAACACCCCAAACCCCAAGAGATAGGTTTAAGCTCAACCACAAGGCAGGTTGGGTCCAATGTTACATTTACAAGTACACAACTTGTATCATTTTCTATTACCTCAAGTTTTATTATTTCTCAATGAGCATACAACCAAAATAATTTAATTCTAATTTAATAAGACTATTATAAGAGAGATAAAAGAAAAACTTTAATATTTATTTATTAAATAAAATAAAGGGATACATGTTTGAAATTCAAATAATGAAAAGTGGAGTACATAACTCAAAAATAAAAGTAAAATTCAACGAAAGTCTTTATTCAAAATTTGGGCAATATGTCCTTACATATAAACTTTCTAATTCCTTGGCAAGCTTGACCATGCATTTCAAATTCCTGAAAAATAAAAAAAAAGGGTGAGCATATAGTCCAATGGATTATTCATCAAACTACTAATTTACTAATTTAAATCAAAAGTACATCCCATTTCAACCACTTACAAGCATTAAACATTCCAAACAATATCTTAATCGTGTTGTATATTTGACCAAAAGGGGTTTTTAATCCCTTGACGTTCTTCATTAAAATACTCCTATTCTGGGATGGAATGACAATTCATCTTGTTACATTCCATTGGAAATAAGGATCACATGTCCACATTTCAAATATTTTAAAACACATCCACACTTAGTGATGTTACTCATATACACTAAGTATATGCAAAGAACACCCATAACACCACTTAGACCACTATGATGGTACGTGGTTCTTATCTTTACTTTCTCATATTTAATTTCAAATAAATATGAAACAAGATCATAATAATTAATATCAGAATTTAAATAATCAAGAAAACATGAAAAACATACATGACATGCTTGAAAATTCAAAAATAAGCTTAAGCATGGTTTTTAAGCATGTTATGCTATCATGTATGAATTAAAACATGAAAACATGTTAAGTTGAAAATAAAACTTGATCAAACATGCTTCAAACTGAAATATAAATATGCTGAAAACTAAAAACAAACGTGAATATACTAAAGATTTGAAGTAATAAAGAAGGAATTCTAGAAATTCCATCAACCTTAATTCGAGTTTCTTTGTAGAATCTAGCAGAGGTTCCCCTTATCCACTACTTTTAAAACTTCAAGAACTTCTAATCACCAATAAAAATACTTCAACAACTCTCTAAATACTAAAATAATAACTTCTCACACAAGAAAGAAAAGAGAGTGAGAAGAGGTGTAAAGAAGAACGCAAGAACAAACAAAAATGGAAGTGTCAACTCTTTGCTTTGGGGTGAGATAAAAGTGAGCAAGGGGGGTTTATATAGATGTTTGTGAGAGCATATGGAACGTCCTAGGGCAGCCTTGGGCAGCTTGGACAGCTCACAAAAATTTGGGCAAGTTTCTAAACTCATAATGGGATGATTTACATAAAGAGGGCAAGTGTGTTCATGGTTGGCAAGTGGGACCACTAAGGTTTTCAATCGAAGTGTGAGCAAAATCTTTGAACCTTATTTGTTTTTTTATGTGTGTGAACACAATTAAAGATTTAGAACACATTCTAATCTCTCTTGGACATCCTCTATTAGTAAGGAAACATTCTAATATTTTGTGATTCATAAAATCAAATAAGTTTCTAATATGGGCACACAAAAACAAATCTTTGGAATGTTTCTTATTTCCCTTGGATTCGCTCCCTTTTTGGCTCGACATGTGAGCATGAGGCAAGTTTCTATTTTCTAATTTTTTCTAGGTGAAGGAATCTTTCTATATTTCTTTAAATCAGCCACTCTCATTAAACTTCTATCTTGGGTTTGTCACATGTGTACCCACACACACACTTATGAGACATTTTATATGTAACCTTAGTATACATGATCATTTATCTTGGGACATAAAATCGTTCTTCATGGTTTCTATAGGTGTGGGCATACTTGATCATTTACATGGCACATGAGATCAATCTTCATGGTTTCAAATAATGGACATGTCCCATGGAGCTTAGGGTAGGGTAGGGTGCACATGATTATAGTGTTTCACCCATGTGACTCGCACATGTTAGTGGTGGCCATGACGTTATGGGTTCACAAAAATCAAATAAAAATTAATATCTCTTTATTGACATGAAAATATGATTTATAACCTATAGTTTTAGAATCACACGAACTTAATGCACATTTTAAGGTATAGTTTGACCCAAGGTGATTTTTCCTCAAAAACTTTTCTTATTGAAGACCGACTGAGGTCACTACGCAAATGAAAATCCAAATCTTGACCAATTGTTCTGATTTTCGGATATATCATTTATTTTGTTAGTTTATGTCATCTTGTTTCATTTCAGGTCATATCGATCCCCAAAAGTACCCTAAATGCAAATTCTTTCTAATTTGGAACCCCTGAAGGGCGTTGACAAATGAAAATCCTAATCTTGACCAATTGTTATAATTTTTGGATATGTTGTCCAATTAGTTGGTTTATTTCACCTTACTTTGTTTAGGTTGTTTTCGGTCCCTAAGGGCCACCAAATGAAACCTCCAAAAACCTACCAAATTTAGCCCCGAAATGAGCCTAGTTTCATTTTGCACCCAAATTTCACTAAATAAATGATAAAATTGCATCTAATTGAGTACAAGGAATTTAGGGTATTACACTTGTGTTATCAAAGATCAAAACGATTAGCGATAGAAGGTCGAAATGAATTCTGGATTTTATCTTATTATTTAGTTTTGAGTATTATTTGCGTGGTTGTTTGCCTAGCTTAGAAATATACCATGATTATACATGCCATGCATAGAAATGCATGCTGAGGATTATATGTGAATGATGCATGATTGTGATGATATGATCCATGCTATGAAATGCATTCCATGAATTCATGTTATTTACTGTTATCTTGAATTTATTATGCCACTGTTTATCATTAATGAAATATTAATCAAAGATTTTAACCACGTACTGGCACAATGACGAATTTTTGTCGTGAGTATTCCAAACCAGTATTTTCAAGATGTAAACTAAAGATTCAAATTTAACGCTACTTCATCAATGATATGTTCGAAGGTCTAAATTTGACCTCATCCCTTAAATATGGAGTAATGAGGCGTAATCCTTTTAGTCTTAACATCAACTGATAACAAACTACTATTTGAATCACATAATCTTTTTGTAATAACCTAAAATTTTGCAATGTTAACACGTCGACAATGGAATTATGAAATAAATTAATCCAGAAAAATAAAATGATAAAACCATGTTTTATAACTATATAGATACGTAAAATAAATATTTTGATGTTTATTATGATTGGTGTAGAAAATAATGATAAGAATAATAATAATAATATGAAATGACCAAAAAATAAACAAAGGAATAAAACAAAAAAAAAACATTTTAGTTGCCCTAAAATACAATAAGCGCAGAAAATAGATTTTTAGAATAAATAATAATATAAGTTAAAAATACGAGGTTTGAGAAACAGTAGGAATCGAAAGAAAAATAAATAAATGAAAATATATGATGCTCGAGTGGGTATGACAGGGCGCGAGACTTGCAAAAAAGAAAAATGAAATCAACAAGTAATGAAAGAAAAAAATGAAAGTTTGCCTTTCAAGTTTTAGGGCAAGAATCAAAATAAAAGAAAAAAAAAGGAAAAAGGAGATTTTTGGACTTTGTTGGTCTTGGGCAAACAACAAGAATGAAATCTAGGGCTTTGTGGATTTGGTTTGATGAACAAAAAAAACAAACTAAGGCTGGCTGTGTTGGGCATTGTTGCACGAAGAGGAACGAAGTGTCGTGCATGCTGCTATTGAAGAAACAAATCTAGAACCAGTCGGTGCATGAAGAAGAAACATAGTTGCTGGGTTGTGAATTGCACAAAGAAGGGGACTTGCTATTGCTACATCCACGCGTGAATAGAAAACCAAAAATTTTTGGCTGCTATTGTGTTTGGGCATGGTTGCATGAAAAAGGAACGCATCCGTGCGTAAAGAAATTTCAGATCTAAAGGTTTGTTTTTCAGATTTGAAAGTTTGTTGCTGTTGTCGGACGATGAAAGAACAAAAATTGCACCTGGGTATGTGTTTGTGTGATTTGGGCAAGAAGAAGAACGAGATCTGTAGTTGGTGGTGTAGTCTGTGAAGAAGAAGAACTAAGAGTAGGGAAGGAGCTCAGTTGCTGCTGAAAAGAAGAATAATGCATAATAGCTACGATCTGTGTGCGTTGTTGTTGTTTGCATGACGAAGAAGAAGGAATGAAAGCGGATCTGTGAGCTGCTGGTTCGTCTGTACGAAGAAGAAGAAGAGGAAAGCGTTCTACTGCATTTTTTATCGTGTGAAATGAATAAGCAACAACCTTATTGGTGGTGCTATCCGTGAAGAAGAAGAAGAAGACAACGAAGAAGGAGGCGTGTAGCTGCTGGTCCGTGAAAACAAAGAAGAAAACCAACCCAACAACCTTTGTTGCCTTTTCTAAGCCACACCAAACCATCCCAAATCAGTTCTTAACTCTTCCTAGCCATGATCTAAGATTTTTGAACTCATTCGAACCATTTCAACTTGACTTCAAAACCAGATTCGTGAAGAACATTTCAACAACATGATCTAAAATTTTCTAGGCACGAAAATGGTGAAAACGCGATGCCCTATATTGGGATTTTGCATAGAAAAGGTTCAAAAATAAAACCAGAATTTCAGTTATTGTTTGAGGAATTTTGAGAGGGTTTAGAGCATAGAAACGTGAAGAACAAGTTTGCAAAAGGAACATCGACGTTGGAAATGCTTCAAAACATGGTAAATTTCATTTTTCCTATTTAATGATGATTTAGCAACTCTAATATTTGTTGTGTAGAGATTGAATGCTGGTTATGGATATGTAATAGATTTAGGACATTAATTATCAGTTTTCACAACAGAACGAAGGGTGTTTTGAATAGAGGATCAATTGCGAAAAGGTATAAAAGTTTATTTTCTTGATTTCGAGCTACAGTTAGTACAAATAAATTATTTGAATGATTTGGAATGTGAAGAATAGATTTGGAATGTGAAACCTCTTAAGTGGAAAAAGAGAAATTTCGGAACCTCTTTTATTAAAGGATTTTTGTAGTTATAATCCTATTTTCATAAACGCTTTCTATACTATTATGTGATTACATTAATTTGATGTAGAGGTGAATGAATGATAGTTTTAAAGTTGTGAAGGTTCGAGATAGGAGATTTGATTTATTTTTGGGATTTAAGAATTTGAATATTTTTGAAAGAGATATAGTCATTTTAATCTTAAATCTTTGAGTTTGTGCTAGTTGGAAATAAATAATCTCCTTGGAAGATAGAAAAGATTATTGGAGGAAATTGAAATATGTGATTTGGGGTTTTGACAAAAATAATGATCTTGGAGAAATTTTATTTGAAAAAAAATATATATGGGAGTTCATTGTTTAGAACCCTCAATATTGACTTGAATAAATTTTATGTGGATTATGATGGAGTGCAGTTTGATATTTGGAAGTCTTATTTTGTTCGTAATAAATTTAATTTTGATATGAAAAGAAGTATGATCAAAGATTGACGTTATTTAGAGTCCTGATGTAAATATTAAATATTGGAATTTTCTCATTGAAGTAGAAAATATTTAGTTGAGATTTAAAGAAAAATTTGAAGGGTTTTAAATATTGAAATTTAATTTATCTAAATTGAAGTAAAAATAGGGACTTTTGGGAAAGACTCCAAGTTAGAAAAAATGGATATGGAAGTTTTAAGAGTATCCAAGCCCTAGAATATTTTTCATTTATAGTGGATGAATTGTAGGGGACTTGAGAATTAATTATTTGAATTTTCTATTTTTGGATTAAAAGTTTAAAATAGTAGAAGGTTACTTTGTCTAGAATATAAGCTTAGATTATTTCTAATTCAATTTTGGATGAATAGTAGGAACTTGAAAATTAATTAATTAATTATCTTGATTTTAAATTTCAAATCAAGAATATTAGGGCGGCGTAGAGGTGTGAGCAACTAAAAAAAATTAAGGTGGGTGGGATTACTACAGTCCCTAGCCTTATTTAGACTTTGAATGCAAACAAGATGTGTGTTTATATTTAATGTAACGAGAAGCATGCTGGGATATTATGTTGATTCCTGTTTGGAATGATGTAATGTGAATTCGTGATGACCGATTATTTAATATCTTGCATAGAGATTAGCTCCATTGAAGTATTTTTTCAATGTTCAAGCATGCAAATTTATTTTTACGTTGAATGATGATTGGTATGAATTGGAATGAACTGTGAAACTAAAGAAGATTAAAGGATGATTAAGAACACATGTACCAGTGCGATAGACAAGCTACAGGCACATCGTAGGTCTCCCTACAATGGACGAGCCATGAGCACATCATAGGTACCCCCACTAGAGGGCTGCCCATGACAGCTGATATTGTCTTCGGAAGTTGATAATAGCCGTAGACCATTATCCCTTCCTTAGACTATGGTACCAATGGTATAGCTGTATAGTGTACCCAGATTTGGTTCCGGATCACAGGAGCTTACCGAGTGGGTTATGGACTCTTTTGGTTTTTGGTTACAACAAAATAATTAAATGTGTTAAGCGCCTAATGTAATGAAAGTGCTTTCATGTTTTGTTTTCTAGTTTAAATAATGCTAGCAATATATCGATCTGATCCACTGCGCTCTCGAGCTCACCCCACTTTTTTATTTTAGGTGACAGTTGACAAAGTGTGAGTTAACCTTCGCCAGGCGACTTTGACTATTTTGGTGAAACCTCACTGGGAGGTTATTATTGTCTGTCTTTTTGGTATATGATATTTTTTGTATTAAATCTAGACAGGGCTTTTGCCCCTTTTTTTAGAGTAATCTTTTAGATGTGATTAAATATTTTGGATTTATTTTAAAGACGTTTAAATTGTTTAAATTTGAAGTTCATGCTTCTCATTTCATTTGAGATTTCATTAATCCATTTTATTTACTTAGAAATTTATTTTAAAAAAAATCATGCCTATTCAAACTGATTTTATCATTACTTGAAGAGATAGAAAAATAGATTGTAGAAGGAATTTAATAGTGTCCATGCTCTTGGCAGATGATACGACGACGACTTCCCCAATCTAGTGGGCGCGTCTTCTTCACGCACGGCCCGAGGGAACTCGTGGGACCGAGAGCTGGGGTGTTACACTTTTGAAGTGTTTTTATGCATGTTCTATTTAATTTGAAATAATGAATTAAATATTTAGAATGATCAATTGGGAACATAAGCTCACCCTTCATTTTCTAACCTTTCAGGGAATTTTTGAATGGATGTTGCATAATTAGAGTTAAATTCTATTCATGAAATGTTTAAGTCAGGCATGTTAGCCCTAATTCTTATATTATGTTAAAGTTGAGTTTAATATAATAAAGTTTAAGGGTCTTTGTACTCCATGAATATTCAATTAAATTAATGATGTTGATTTATTTTATAAAATGATTTTGCATGTGTGTCAAGAAATCCGTTAAATTGTTTGTCTCATATAATTGGGACTGAAAGAAATAAAATTAATGTAAAATCTCCAACTTCTCAGGTTGCCCACTAGGTGTTAGTAAGCAAGCACGTGACGTGAACATGCTAGGAAAATTTAGGTGGTGGAGGCGAGGTGTTACAAAGATGGTATCAGAGCCTAGGCTATAGTTGTCCTGGGCAGAGTTCGAAAGAGTTAACTCATCAAGTTAGACTTTTACTTTGAGTTAACTTAAAATGCCCTACCTTTTAGTTTAAAATTGAAAATTATTTTGAAAAATCTATTTTTCAAAAGAGATTTATTTTTCAAATGTTTTGTTTGGATACAAAGATTACGAGTTAAGTTGGTAGTGCATCAGCCTTTTTTCGAGTAAAGCTAAGCATTGAAAGGGAGATGGATTATCCCATTGTAGAAGGTGAGTTAATAAGCAGTCCCACCAGCTCATACAAGTAGTCGAAGTTGAATAACACACTTATTTTCTATAAGAAAACTATGAGGTCGTATTTAAGGGCAAGGGACAAATTAGAATATAAAGGTAGTACCAAAGGTGTTATTAGAAAATGGATAAAGGTTGCAAGATTCAACCAGATATTAAGACCATAGGTGTAGGAAAGAGACCTTAGTAGAGACTTGGGTGGTGCCCAGGGGTAGCACAGAAGATCATAAATGAAAACTTTTATGTAACACCCCAACCCCCAAGAGACAAGTTTGAGCTTAACCACAAGATGGTTTGGGTCCTATGTTACATTTACAAGAGCACAACTTGCATCTCAATTCCTTTATTTTAACACTTATTGAAATACTCATAAGTACACTTCCATTGAGTTTAATATTCAGCAAGATAATACAAGTGAATAAAGGAAAACTTCAAACTATTTATTTATTTAACATAAATTATAACATTATTGAATTCATATAATAAAAAAAAGAGTACGTAATTCTAAAATTTAAAAGTATAATTCAACAGAAGTTTTTATTCAAAATTTGAGACATATGCCCTTACAATATGAAGTAGACTTTTAAAAATCCATAGTTTTCATGTAATTCAATTTCCTGAAAAATAGAAGGAATGGGTGAGCATATAGCCCAGTGGATCATTCATTAAACAACTAAGCTACTAATTGAAATCAAACGTACATCTAATTTCAATCACTTACAAGCATTAAGTGTTTCAAACAATATCTTATTGGTGTTGTATATTTGACTAAAAGGGGTTTTTAATCCCATGATGTTCTTCATTAAAATACTCCTATTTTGGGATGGAATGACAATTCACCTTGTTACATTCTATTGGAAATAAGAATCACATGTCCCCATTCCAATTATTTTAAAACACATCTACACTTAGTGATGTTACTCATATACGCAAAGTATATGTAAAAAACACTCATAGCATCACTTAAACTACCATGACGTACATGGTTCTTATCTTTGCCTTCTCATATTTAAATTCAAATAAATATGAAACAAGATCATTATAATTAATATTAGAATTTAAATAATCAAAAGAACATGGAAAACACAAATAATATGCCAAAAAACTCAAAAATAACCCTAAGCATGGTTTCTAAGCATGTTATGCTATCATGCAAATGTAAAAATGTGCTAGCTAAAATTAAAATATGATCAAACATGCTCTAACTTGAAATTTAAACATGGTGAAATTTATAAAATAACATGATAAAAAAATTGAAAACATGCATGCACTAAAGGCTTGAAATAGTAAAATCAGAGTTCTAGAAATCCCCTCCACCTTATGATGTGTCACCTAAAAATCTTAGCAAGGGTTCCCAGTGTTCAAACACTTCCAAACGCCAACAAAATTACTCAAAATAACTCACTATAAAATTGAAATTAGAGCTTTTCACACAAGAGAGAAATGAAAAGTGAGAAGAGGTGCCAAGAAGAGGGCAAAACCAAGCAAAGAAGGAAGTGTCAACTCTTTGCTTTGGGATGAGACATAAGTGAGCAAGAGGGGGTTTATATATATGCTCATGAGCACAAGGGAATAGTTTGGGCATGCTCACACTAAAAAACCTTTCCATTCCTCCATGGGGCATTTTGGAATGTATAGATTGAGTGTGGACACGATTTAGAATGTGGGTTAATTTGGTTTCTAATTCCTAGTGTGAACACAAGATATAAGCTTTATTTAATTTTCTATTTATGTGTGAACACAAAAAGGATTTAGAATACCTACTATTCTTTGATTGGAAGTTAATCTAGGTGTGATATTGCGAGCACGACAACTATTCAATATGTTTTTGTAATGGATTTTTTTCTTATGCACACCAAATCACATGATTTGACAATCTTCTATTTTGAATTAGAAACTTCTAATCTTGTTCTAAGGTGTTTAAAAACATTTTTCAGTAACTTTTATTCTTGGATTAGAAACTTCTAGTCTTGTTCCTTGGGTGTTTAAAAACATTTTTCAGCAACTTCTATTCTTAAATTAGAAACTTCTAATTTGGATTATTTGCAATGTTTTTGGTGCATAGAGCATGGTGTATATGATCATATCATGGTGTACATGGAATCATTCATTAATGGTTTCTTAATACTAAGTGGGACATCTCATAGGGGTGGCATAACTGATCATTTTCATGGCACATGGGATCATTTCACATGAACTCAAATAAAGAATACGTCCGATCGAGCTTAAGGTAGGCTGAGGTTACACATAATCATGGTGTTTCATCCATGTGACTTGCACATGCTTAGGGTAGCCATGACTTCATGGGTTCACAAAAATCAAATAAAAAATAAGTTTTCCTTATTTATAAGGAATTATGATTTGTAACCTATAGTTTTGGAATCACATGAACCTAATGCACATTTTAAAGTATGGTTTGGCCTTAGGTAATTTTCCTTCAAAAACTTTCCTTATTTAAGACCCACTGAGGTCACTAGGCAAATGAAAATTTAAATCTTAGCCAATTGTTGTAATTTTTGGATATGTTATTCATTTTGTTAGTTCATGTCATTCCGTTTTGTTTTGGGTCATTTTGATCTCCCAAAGTACCCTAAATACCAATTCTTTCCTAATTTGGACCCCCTGAAGGGTGTTTGGCAAATAAAAACCCTAATCTTGACCATTTGTTCTAATATTTGCATATGTTGTCCAATTAGTTGGTTCGTGTCACCTTACTTCGTTTCAGGTTGTTTTGGATTCCTAAGGGTCACCAAATGAAACTTTTCGAAACCTGCCAAATTTAGCCTCGAAATGGGCCTGGTTTTATTTTGCATCCAATTTCACTGAGTTGATCTTGAATTAAATACAAAGTTTTTGGGGCATTACATTTTAAGACATAAATTAGAGATTGAAAACGTGTAATACCCTCAAATTTTTTAAATAATTAAAATTAAAATAAGATAAAATAAAATAATTTAACTAAAGTAAAATAGAGAATTAAAAAGGTCTTTAAAGTGATATCAACCCAAAAGAATGTATTATCAACTTCTAAAACAATTGCTTACTAATATGTGTGAGTAGGAAACAAGTAAAACATAGAATTAGAAAGGTTTCTAAAATGAAATCAACCCAAAAGAATGTATTAGCAGCTTCTAAAACCTTTACTTTCTAATTCTTATGCATATAAAACAAATAAAATGGAAAAGGGAAGAGTTTTAGAAAGGTTTCTGCATTGAAGACACCTAAAACTTGTCAATTCCTTCCCATTTGAACTTTATATAAACCCTACACCTCTCCAAATTCTCTTCATCCCAGCAAGAACTAGAAAAATCCCTTCTTGCTATCTCTGCCTCTCTCTTGGCATCTCTTTTTTCTTTAGCTTTTCTAACTGGCAATTAGAGTAGTAAGAAGGTGGAAGAATAGGGTTCTGCACAAATTTTGTGCTAGAGTTGGTGTTGAAGGTTCAACATAAGAGCTTAGATCAAAAGGAGTAAAGTTATTTGAGGTGTAAGTGAATTCTGAATTATAAGCATGACCAGCACATTGTCCCAAAGGGGATTACTATGGGTGTTCTTAAGATTGGAACAATGAGCTTTGTCCTTTGTTGAGTAAGGCCCAAAGTCTCAGATAATGGGTTAGACCCTAGATCCATTGGAAATTGACATAAAGATTGTCTTTCCTCTGTTGATAAGAATTTTGATAAGAACATCGAGGTTGACCCATTTCGATCTTAATTATGATGATTAAACAAGTAATTGGTTGAATCATGTAACATTTGGAAATATTTGACATATATTTCTTATTTGATGAAATGATAACTTAAATATTTAGAATGATCCCCTAGGCTTTGTGCTCACCTTTCCTTCTAAAATTTCATGGAATTGACAAAGAAAGAGCACACGAATGTCACATAGACAATATTTCTTAGAAATTATTTAATTGTCAGGTATCTTGGTCAAAATTTAATTATTTAAGATTATTTTCGCTGTAATAAACAATTAAGGGTTTTGTACCTTTGGATTGAATTAACAATATTAAATTATTTTTCTTCAAGATATTTTATTTTCTTATTGAGAAATGTCATGAGTTAATGTTACTCAAGAAATCCCAAAGACTTAAGACTGAAATGGAAGGAATGTAAATAAAGTAACCCCAGCTCGCCTCTCGACTTAGTGGCATAGTCCACATGAGAAAGGCTTTAGGTGATGCGGGGTGTATCAAAGGTGATATCAAAGCTCAGTTGGTAAGTTACTAGGCGAAATGAACTACTCTAATACCAAAGGTGGTATTAGAGCATAAGTTGTAGTTACCTTTTGCAGAATTAGAAAGAGTTAACTCATCAGGCAAGACTTTCATTTTGAGTTAACTTAGAATGACCTACCTCTTATTTTGAAATTTAAAATCATTTTGAAAAATTTATTTTCAAAAAAAGATATATGTTTTCAAATGTTTTACTTGGATACGAAGATTACGAGTTGAGCTGATCTTGGGAAAGCCTGTCCTGAGTAAAGCTAAATATGGAAAGGGAGATGGGTTATCCTGTTCTAGAAGGCCAATTGCTAAGTAGACTTTGTCTCGCTGTCTGATTGGAGGTTGTCCCACTAGCTCACGCAAGTAGTCAAAGTTGAAGAATACCTTTATTTTCTATCAGAAAACTAAGAGGTAGTGTTAAAGGGAAAATTACTTATTAAAGTACAAAAATGGTACCAAAGGTGGTATTGGAAATAGATAGAGGTTATAAGCTTCAACTAGATATTAAGGCCCCTAGTCTAGAAAAGAGACCTTAGGTAGAAACTTGGGTGTTGCCAAGGGTGGCATAGTGGATCATTAATGAAAACTTTTAGAACATAGGCTAGAGATTGAAAACATGTGAAAACAGAACACTTTATTGGTCATGACACAAGATTAGTAGGATGTTGTATCCTTGGTTTTTGTGTGGTATGGGACACATAAGAATTCAAGGCTATGGAGGAATCCTGAACTCAAAGAATGACAAGCTATGTTTGGTGAATGACTAATAACTTTGGAAGAGTTTGTTTCCCTATGCTTGACTAATATGGGATGGTTCACCATAATGGGGCTTGGGAGACCTTAATGTTTGAGACATTTGTGAAATTTTTTCTGTGTTTTGATATCTCTAGGTGGAAGTCTATATTGATGGGCAAGGCTTGTATAGGATGCTCAAATTCTCTAATACCCTAAAAAAATTCTTAAATATTAATGTAATAACCCAAAATTTTATCAAATAATTAAAGATAAATAAGTTTAAGGAAATTAAATGAAATAAGTCAAGTGAAAATAATTTTGAAGATTTTAAGACATCTTTGGGTGCAAATTATGGGTTAGAAAATAAAAAATAATATAAAATATTTAGATGTAAAATAAAATATGCAAAGAAGACCTTAATTTCATAATTAAATGAAAATTTTAATTTAATAGAAATAATTTTAAAATTTAAAGAGTTGCTTAAGAAAAAAATAATAAATAAATAAATAATATATATATAGACACATATATATAAAGGTTAATATAATAAATGTTAATACTACATATTATATGAATATGTATATAGAAAAATTTACATAATTAAATAAAAAAAATGTAGTATGCATGTATAAATGAAACATCATATAAATATCAATTTATAATTACATAAATGATTATCTGAAAATGAAATATGAAATAAATAAAAATATATGGAAATGAAAAATGTAGATTATTTAATTATTGGCATTAAAGATATTAAAGAAATTGAAAAATATCTAATAAATACAATATTAAATAATTAGAAAGGAAAAAATATTAGTAAGACCACAAAATAGAATGATTTGTGCAATAAAACCAAGTTTTTATCAATTAGAAAGTGTCTAATTAACAAAATTCGGATAATAACATTATTAGAAAGCAAATTAGTAATTAGAAACTGCATCCAACTGCAATAAATACATAATCCACACAATCTACGATCCAACGAACAAGATAAAAAATTAAACCAGCACCCGGATGCACCAAATCACAGAGATCCAATGATCCAAAAACGATCTGTCCGATCCAACGAATGAGATCAAAGCCAAACCAGCACCTGTATGCACCAGATCAGCGTGATCCAATGACCATGATCAATCCATCAGATCCAATGGCTCACAATGCAGGCCGATTCGAAAATTGCGAACGTATAGCGATCGAGGATCATCGGCGATCCAGATGTAAGGCACTGAGTCGATCGCGAATCGTATGCTGCGATCGAGGAACATCCAACGGGCTAGATAAGAGGCGCAGTCAGAGATCGCGAACGCACCACGATCGAGGATCATCCGACGGACCAGACGAAATTCGTTGATCAAGATCGAGATTCGCACATCGCGATCGATGCGCATCCGACCGTGCAGAAAGACACGTTCCGATCGATCGCGAACCGAACACGATGCCCGAGGAAGATCCATAGCCCAGATCGAACCCACACGATCTGTGATCTGCCGCTGCGATCAAAAATAATCTAACGGTCCATGTTTAAGGTGCCTTGTTAATCACGAATCACGAGGAAATCTAACGGCCAGGAGTCGAGACGACGATCGCGCACTTTTGATGCAATCGAGGATCATCAACAGTCCAGATTTATGCTCCGATTAAAAACAAAAATAATAACCGAAAATAGTGAAAAAATTTGAAAAACTTCCAAAAAAATGTTTCTAAATTCCAAAAAAAAATTTTCAAACAAACTTGTTATTTTCCTATACTTGGGGGGCACGACATTTTGAATAATTGGCAAGTTTCCCACAAGGAGAACATCAAAAACTTACCATACGACACTATTTTGAACTCTATATAAATGACCCCTAATGCTCACATTGTGTTCATCCTAAATCAAGAGTATACTAGTCCCTTTTGACTCTCTCTACCCTTCTTCTTGGCAATCCCCTCAGTTCTTGAGTAATCTTGAACTGTTCTTGAGTGTTATTGAGTGTTCTTGAGAGTTTGGAAGCCTTGAAGTAATGGAACTCTGTCGAATTTCAAAGGTGTGCAGAAGAGATGCATTTAAGGTGGAAGTGACTTCTAACTTCTACTTCTTTATTTTAATTTGAATAAGTCTTGCATGCGTGATAATGTTTTGAAGATGATTGATTGAATATATGTTGTAATATGCATGCTTTATTTATTTGATGTGCCACGAATGTACATGTTATGCATGTTTAGAAATTAAGAACATTGATGCAATATTATACATGAATTGTGCCATGAATAAATATTTAATGATTCATGTTTTGTGTATGTTGCATCGATGGTTTAATCCGATATTGTGTGTTTTATCACTAAGAAAAAAATAAATAATGATTCAATCCACGTACTGGCGCGATGATGGACTACATAGTGTCATCGTGTATGTTTCACCCCCCAACCCGGCTTGCCAGTTTACCATCGATGGTTTTGAACTGGGTTTCCAAGAGTGATCCCACTTCATAGATATTGGGGTTTGAGTTTCCGTTTGTCATTTTGTCTCCCTATGATGTGGAACACAGTGATCAAACTCTTTCGGTCCGAATGTCAACCATAAACAAGAAATTTTTTTGAATTGCCTAATGTACAAAAGTGTTTGATATGCTTGGTTTGTTTGAATTGAAATAATGATTTAGATGTTTGGAAAGATCCACTAGGTTATGTGTTCACACCTTCCTTCTATTTTTCAGGTAATTTATTTATATGAAGACCATAAAAATTAGTTGGATTCTTTTATTTAAAAAGTTTTTAATTTCTATGTAAGGGCATATTGCCCAAGTTTTAAATCTTCTGCTGTAACAATCTTTCTTCAAGATCAAATTATGTACTCAATTTTATTTAATTAATTGAGTTTATGAATTTCAGTTATTTCCTTTACTATTGCCTTATTAAATTCTTAAATTTAAGTTATGTTTTGTTAAATACAATCAAAGCATGAAATAATTGAAATAGAAAGAAAGTAAAGTGTGTGTCATTTGTAAATGTAACACCGGCCCGACCTACAGTTTGGTTTAGTCCACTGTCAAGAGAATGGTGGACATGTCCAATGCTTAAAGATACGGGGGTTACGGTGTTACAAAGGTGGTATCAAAGCTTAGCTATAAGATATGCTAGGATAGAATTAGAAAGTCCATCATTAGTTGTTTGACGAGAATTAGAAACCCAAATTAGGGCTTCACATTGAATTAAAATTGTAGTGCCCTACCTTCTATTTTTGAAAAATGTTTTAGAAAGTGTTTTCAAAAAGGAAAAATATATTTTGAACTATTTTGTTTAGATACAAAGACTACAAGTTGAGCTGATAATACGCAACCCTTGTCCTGAGTAAAGCTAAACTTTGAAAGGGATGAGGGTTATCATGCCCTAGAAAGCGCAGTTGCTAAGCAGACTTCGGTCTCGTCGCCCAATCTAGAGGTTGTCCCACTAGCTTATATGAGTAGTCGGAGTTGAAAAACACTCTTATTTTCTATAAAAGAAAACTAGAAGGTGGAAAATTAGGGCTAGAAAGTGAATAGAAGTCAAAAACATGCCCAATATGGTATCTTGACTATATAGAGGTTGTGAGTCAACCAGATTGAACCTAGGTCCAGAAAAAGACCCTAGGTAGGAACGTAGTGTAGCCATGGGTCGCACAGTGGATCAAAAGCATAAATCTCTAGGGCATAGGCTAGAGATGAAAACTTGTGTGAAAATAGAAAATTATTTGATCAGGACACGAGACCGGGAAACTTTTGTATCTTTCAGTTTCTATGTAGTATGAGATGCATAGGAATTCAGGGGTATGGAGGAAGCCTGGACTTGGAGAATGATGGACCATGTGTAGTGAATGATCGGTAACTCTGGCAGAACGGGTTTCTCTATGCTCACTGGTATGGGACGATGGAGTATAGTGGGCTCGGGAACCTTAGCTATCGAGACATTTGCGAAATTGTTTGGGTGCAGCTCTGTTCTAAGTGAAAGCCTAAGTGGAAGGGGTAGAGTGGTATGAGACACTTGAACCTGCTTGGGACCTTGTTGTGCTAGCGTGATTGTGTGATTGTGTGATATGCATGCTGTAATGTTTATTTGCTTTGAGACCAAATCCTGTACCCATGCATGAAAAGAACCTAGAAGAAAAATCTTTAGGCTACTAAACAAATCGAGAACCTAGAGACTTGAATCTAGAGTCATGATAGTACGAACGAAATGAAAACTTGAGGAAATGGATACAACATATGATGTAGGAAAGATGACCATTTCTCAAGTCTGGAAAAACATTTAGTATCCCGAGGATAAGAAAAGATGGGTGAGTACCCTAGATGAATGTCCTAATTAAAACTTCTATGATACCTTGTGGGATACTAAAGTGGCTTTGGCTTGTAGATAATGGAAGGAATCCAAGAAACACCAATACACCTAATCAAAGTAACCAAGGGGCAGATGTGGCAGCAGCTTCCATCCTATCACCAAAGATAATAACAGAAATCACTTGACAGGTGGTCGAGCAAGTGATGAGGACTCTACAGTCACAGCCTGAGGTTCAGAATGAACTAAGAGTGGGAATCAATGAGCTAGTCATTCCTCTAAGACTAACCATACCCAAAGGAACGACAGTTGAGATTAATTCAATCAAAAATGATATCCACTTCAAACGACCCGTAAAGAATAAAAACAAGAAACTACAAAATGATCAAAGGACGAGAAAGGAAAACAAGAAACAGAAACAAACTCACCAAACTAAAAAGGAACAAAAGAAGCAGGCTAAGAGACAAGGGCTATGCTATGTGTGTAGACAAAGGGGTCATTTTGCCAGAAATTGTCCAACTGCACCTGTTCGGGCTCCTCAACCTCAAGACAATAAGGGTCATGGTGAGAACCAAGCTAAAATGTTGGCTTGGGAAGATCAAGACCCTCAGTAACAACCCTCACAGTCTAATGTTAGGACAAATGAACTAATTTTGAATATGACTAGTAGTAAGGAGACCTTTAGTTTAAGATTGCTATATGTTAGCATTTATGAATTTTAAGTTGAAATAAGGTTTTGTACCAATTATCTCTATTAATGAAAATTTTCCCTTAAGAATTCTTGTCGTTACATTTTGAATATCCAAAAATGGAAAGTATAGGAATAGAAAGTGTGAGTAGTAACCCTAGAACCTACAGTATGGCAGGAAGTGACAAAGAAACTTTTACCCTTAGATAAATTGAGAACTTAGGGCTAAGTATGACCCTAAATGAAAGACAAGCCTATCTCTATAGCAAGTCCTGCCATCAGACCTGTTGCATCAAATCGGGGATGAACAAAAGGCAAGACAAATGACTCACAAGCTTAATAGAAGAAATTGAATAAGACAAGCATACTGACTTCAAGTTATATGCTGAGAATACCCTAATACTCGAAAGTATCTGTATACCTTAGAATGGATAGAGTAAGCAGATCACCCAATAGTGAAGGATAAGTATTCCCTACCAAAGTGACCCATTCGATCAATTGGAGAAGCCACCATTACTTAACCAATCTAAGGTTAGAAAATCAACAACTGAGAATCGGAGAGTCCATTATGTATGAAACGACCTATTAGGGAACATATAGGAATACAATGAACCAAACGGTTAGACATCGTCTTGATCAGGAGATGCAACTTATGAAACACGAACTTGATAAATTTAGCAAACGATAGCCAAATTCGTTAACCATGTAGCTTCGAAAACACCAGAGGCTGTCACCAAAATAGTTACAAAGACTCAAGCCCTTAGGCTTATCAAATTAGTCAAAAGAAACCCATTTACCAAAAATACCTAACAAAATGACGCACGAATAAATGTATAAAAATTTTGAGGACGAAATTCTTTTAAGGAGGGTAGATTGTAATAACCAAAAATTTTGTCAAATAATTAAAGATAAATAAGTTTAAGAAAATTAAATGAAATAAGTCAAGCGAAAATAATTTTGAAGATTTTAAGACATTTTTTGGTGCAAATTATGGGTTAGAAAATGAAAAATAATATAAAATATTTAGACGTAAAATAAAATAGGCAAATAAGACCTTAATTTGATAATTAAATGAAAATTTTAATTTAATAGAATTAATTTTGAAATTTAAAGAGTTGCTTAAGAAATAAATAAATAAATAAATAAATCTATATATGTATACACATATATATAAAGGTTAATATAATAAATGTTAATACTACATATTATAGGAATATGTATATAGAAAAATTTATATAATTAAATAAAAAATGTAGTATGCATGTATAAATAAAACATCATATAAATATCAATTTATAATTACATAAATGATTATCTGAAAATGAAATATAAAATAAATAAAAATATATAAAAATAAAAAATGTAGATTATTTAATTATTAGCATTAAAGATATTAAAGAATTAGAAAAATATCTAATAAATACAATATTAAATAATTAGAAAAGGAAAAATATTAGTATGACCATAAAATAGAATGATTTGTGCAATAAAAGAAAGTTTTCATCAATTAGAAAGTGTCTAATTAGCAAAATTCAGATAATAACATTATTAGAAAGCAAATTGATAATTAAAAACTGAATCCAACGGCCAGAAATACATAATCCACACGATCTACGATCCAACGAACAAGATCAAAAATTAAACCAGCGCCCGAATGCACCAAATCACAAAGATCCAACGATCCACAAACTATCTGTCCGATCCAATGAACGAGATCAAAGCCATACCAGCACCCGGATGCACCAGATCAACGTGATCCAACGGCCATGATCAATCCATCAGATCCAACGGCTCACAACGCAGGCGGATTCTAAAATCGCAAACGTACAGTGATCGAGGATCATCGGCGGTCCAGATCTAAGGCGCTGAGTCGATCGCGAATCGTGTGCTGCGATCGAGGAACATCCAATAGGCCAGATCAGAGGCGCAGTTAAAGATCGTGAACACACCGCGATCGAGGATCATCCGACGGATCGGACGGAATTCTTTGATCACGACTGGATCTACACACCGTGATTGATGTGCATCTGACGGTCTAGAAAGACGCGTTCTGATCAATCGCAAATCGAATGCGACGCTCGAGGGAGATCCTACGGCCCAGATCGAACCCACACGATCTGTGATCTGCCGCTGTGATCGAGAACGATCCGACGGTCCACGTTTAAGGTGCCTTGTTAATCACGAATCGCAAGGAAATCTAACGTTCAGGAGCCGAGACGATGATCGCGAACCATTGATGCGATTGAGGATCATCAACAGTCCGGATTTATGCTCCGATTAAAAATGAAAATAATAACCAAAAAATAGCGAAAAAATCTGAAAAAATGTTTCTAAATTCCAAAAAAAATTCTCAAACACACTTGTTATTTTCCTATGCTTGGGGGGCACGAAATTTTGAATAATTGGCAAGTTTCCCACAAGGAGAACACCAAAAACTTATCATTCTACACTATTTTGAACTCTATATAAAGGACCTCTAATGCTCACATTGTGTTCATCCGAAATCAAGAGCATACTAGTCCCTCTTGACTCTCTCTAGCCTTCTTCTTGGCAATCCCCTCAGTTCTTGAGTAATCTTGAACTGTTCTTGAGTGTTCTTGAGAGTTCTTGAGAGTTTGGAAG
>JAJIYU010001113.1:0-39543 GCA_030144865.1 Tinospora cordifolia
TTCTAGCAGAGGTTCCCTTTACTTTAGCATTTCCGAATCTCAGCAAAACAACTCTCTACTAATCACTAAATATTGAAAACTAAAAGTCTCTTACTCATGCATAAAAAAAAACAAGAAGAGAGAAGAAGAAAAAGAAGAAGAAAAAGAAGAAGAAGAAGAAGAAGAAGTTTGAGAGCACAATAGGGAGGAGTTTCTCTTGTTTTTGGAATGAGGGATTGTGAGCAACATAAGGAGGTATTTATAGTTTTTTTCCAGGGCCAATGGGGACGTCCTAGGGTAGCTTGGGAAGCATGGGCAACTTTTCACTTTTGAGCAAGTTTTCAAACACTAAAAGAAAAGACATGGTAGGTATGCACAAGGATCACTAAACTTGCCAATTTTCTTATGAAAAATGGGAATATTCTTTGGGTTAATTATAATTCAAATTTAGAATATCTATTCATTCTAAAACCCTTCTATACCCATTCTAGACGTCCCATAGTAAGAGAGAATATTCTCTTAGAACCTTCTCCTTTGGTTCTCTTACTTTCTCATCACACAAGCACACACATGGCAATTTTTTCCTATTTTCTTTCTTGGACGTTGAGCACGCTATCACAGCATGAGGGACACCATATCATAGTCTTAGACACTGATTTAGGTTCTAGAAAACTTTCTGGTTTGAGCTGGACCCGCAGGTGGCACACTAAGTGGGCATATCTCCTAGATTTTGCGCCATAGCTAAATCTCTTTTGTACACTTTCTATTTTGGTTTCTTGTGTAGGGTTGATGGCTAGGGTTTGTAAGTGAGCATTAATTCATATTTCAAACCTTTCTAATTAGGTTAATTCACATGTATGCACACACATGTGCATGGGTGGACCAGTTTTTCTTAGGTGAGGCATGGAACATATGATCACTTAGCTTAGTGTATGGAATCACTCTTCATGGATTTTCAAATCCTAGGTGAGACGTCTCATATGGGTGGTGTACCAAATCACTTGCGTGGTACATTGGATCATGTTTCATGGAATCACATAAGGGAAGATGTCCCATGGTGGTTGAGTAGGGTGGGGTGCGCCTGATCATAGTATTCCACCCATGGCCATGTGACTTGCACATGCTTTGGGTGGCCATGCTTTCATGGGTTCACATGAATTTAATAAAATTTAATATCTCCCTAATCAGTGGGAATTTAGGTGTATAACCTATAGTTTTGGAACCACATGATCAAGATATAAATTTTAAGGTATAGTTTGGTCCAAAGTGATTTTCTTTAAAAACCTTCCTTATTTAGAGCTCACTGAAGGTACTCACCCGAATCTTGGCCAATTGTCCCGATTTTTAGATATGTTGTGTGTTTTGTTAGTTTATGTCATCCCATAAAATTTTAGGTCATTCCGAATCTTCAAAATACCCTAAATGTCACTTCTTTCCTAATTTAAACCCTTGAAGGGTGTTTGTAGGATGTTTAATTGGCTAGTTCAAGTCATTTTGTTTTATTTAAGGTAATTTTGGATTCTTAAAGGTCACTAATTGAAAGTTTTAGAACCTACCAAATTTAGTCTTAAAACAAGTTCGATTTCATTTTGAACCCAAATTTCACTGAATAGACCTTAAATTTTGTTTCATTAGGTACGGAGTTTTCAGAGTATTACAGTTAATCTTAAAGGATACTTAAACATCCTACAACCTATATTTGCATCAAAGAATACAATAGTGAACAATTGTTAGTAACTTAAATGCAATATATTTTGCATAATTCATCTTTGTCGTCTTTGCATTAAAGATTTTTTTTAGCTAATTATATCAAAAATGGTTCGCCTTTAAATTATTTGGTGAAAAATGTAGTACACAATTATATTTTGCAATTTTATATTTTATTTGAAACCTATTTCTCTTTTCGAAATGAAACTCATCAAAGTTAATAGATGGTATATTTCACCTGATCAAGAGAAACACTTAACCTTGTGTGATGAAGAAAACTATGAGTTATACTAATGTTAAAGAATTTTTAGTTGATTTTACGGCAAGAGTTGTGATTTTACCATGTTTACTGATAAATGCTTTCTGTAAAACATTCCAAAAAGTGCAAGAATATTATGATTCAAAGAAGCTTTGTGACGTCTTCTCCAAACCATCTACTTTTTTAAATTCAAAACACATGATTGAAAATAACCTGGTATATAAAGATGAATTTACATATTTTTTATATGTTATTTTATACACATGTTTTTACCATGTTTACCAAATTAAATATACCAAATTTTTTTAATAGGGTATTAAATTGATTGTTAAAGTTACAACTAAATATTCACAGTTGTCAAGTAAATGTATATATATAATTTTATACTTAAACTTTAACCTTATTTATGGTTTATGACATTTGATTGTGGGCGAGTGACATCATCAGTGTCTTCCCACTGAACACGCATCATAGCATACAAATATTATATTGAGGTATGTGTCTCAAGGAATTTATGCTCTACTTGATAAGAATGTTTTTGAATTGCTTTAGCAAGAATTTATACCTTTTAAAAAGTTAGGTTAGGTGGTGTGTTACATGCTGATGTAGCTTTCACTAAATTTTCTTTTCACTCTAATTTCACAAGTTATCTATACAGATAAAGTCCTGATTAGTTTTTTATTCTCACTTGAACTTATGAGCCCGGCCCTGACCTTCTTTCTATTATTTTTTTTTTCCTTACAACTACAAAGTGAAATTAAGGTGAGCTAACACCAAGCAACTTATCTTAATTTAAGAAAGTGTAGTTATTTAATATCACCAAATAAAAGAAATTCTTCTCATAAAACAAAAAAATATTTCTTTTATTTCTATTTTTTAACATTTGAAGTATGTTCTTTATCTTTTGAGTAAGACCAATCCCTTTTTTACATTAGCAAGACAAAAGCATTTAAGGTAATCATTTCAATAAAATGAATAAATGAGATCATCGAGCTCAAGACCTAAACTTTAGCTCTACTGATACTCAATTTTTTAACCCACCAGTGATATGCGTGTCAAATTAATAATATTTATAATAACGAGAAGGTAATGCATAGATTTCCTTACGCTTTGATTTTCATCACCAGAAACGAGGAGTTAATAACTCAAATTTAAAAACCACTGGTGATATGGCTGTAAAATTAATAATAATAATGAGAAGTCAATAAGTTTCAACCATTCTTTTCTATCTAGTACAACTTTCTTATAATTTGAAAAGTTTGGAAAGTCCATCATATTTTTATCTACAACTTTTTCCTTTATGTGACATATCCATTAACTATTACTGAGTTCTATTTCCTCCAGAAAATATTATTTTCTTTAGTTGATAAGGAGCCACAAAATGAAAGTTTGGGAGAACATGTAAAAATGGTGATTTTTTTTTTTAAATTATTTATGAAAGAAGAAAGTCCTGTAAGAATTGACATTAAATTTCAAAATAACTTGCAAGGTTGTTATGAGGCTACCCTTTATGACACTACAACGCAAGACAAGACATTTCTACTTTGTTCACATGGTGCCAACCAATTGTTTGATAAATTGCATGAGACATCTTGTCCTATCCACTTCTTGCCAATAGTAAAGTTGGACCAATACTTTGAAGAAATAGTACACATATTTGGGTCCATGGAGTCAATGAAAGCATCAAAGCTTAGCCCATAATGGACCACCATTATATCAAGTTGGTGTCCAAGTTCTGGACAATTTCAGGTTTAGTGAACTGGCCAATGACCTTTGTTTTTGAGCCGAAAATTGAAGAACATGCCAAAAACCCAGTTGCTAGAAATCATCAATGATGCTTACTTTTGGCACATGGATTCATTAAGATATGGCAGAGATACGTGCATGAGCTTAGTATTTGCTGAAAGGCGCATCACATGGTATTCCTAGGAGAGTGGGGTCGTCGTAAAATTTTGTACCATATGCAAAGTATACTTGCAAGTGAAGGGTTTCTGATTTGCAGATTTTCTTGGAAAATCTGAATGTCTAATTAGGCAATCATCATAGGCTCTAACGCCTTTGTTTTTCTTTTTTATTTGCAAGTAGTGGAGAGTAACCATTTGGATCCTACTTAGTTTGCACAGAACAGCAGGTTAAGGAATAAAATTTGCAAAAATAAATCTGCATTGACAGCTAGTATTTGGAGAAGGCCTTGCTGAACATTTACTGAGTTTTAAAGACATTTGACAACATTTACTTTAACAAGAAAGCATTTTTTCTATTTTTGAAGTAAAAAAGTTAAACTTAAACTGACTTTTCTCAAAAATTGTTCTCTTGAAGCAATTATTATAAAAAAAAAAAAGAAAAAAAAGATGAGATCTTTTTTCATTGTGATAATTCATATCTAAACAATTTAAGAGTCATTTCTTCGATAGGTTAGGATTAGATGTATTTTCTAGTGAGTTATTTTGTTGAATTGAATCCATCTCAATAGTTTCTTCTCCAACTTTATATCTATTAACTCAATTGCAGGGTTTTGAAGATGGGAATAGGTTCAATGCTTACTCTTATTCATTCTATGATCACAATACTTGAAACATTTCATATGGTAATTAAAAAAAAAAGAAAGAAAAATTGAAAAAAAAAACCATAATTCAAAGGTACAATTCACTTCAATTATATATAGATAATTAGTTCTTTACATAAATTTGAACCACTATGCACAATAAATATAAAGTACAAATGAAACTTCACAACTTGTCTAACAACCTTTATACCATATTTTGTAAATTAGTACCTCAATTTATCTCATAATTTCAGAAAAAAAAATGTCAAACTTTAATTTGTAGAAGTAAATGAGAGAAGAAGAATGAGAAGAACTGCATCAGATAGGATAAGCTCATTTGCTCTTCTTAGGACAATGTGAATTTTGAAGCAAGAACAGCTTCTTGAACACCTTCAAAATCACCAACAAGTTTGGTCTCCTATTAGTAATCATAGCAGGACTATTCCTAGGCATCTTCAATGCCTGAACACAGCAAAACTCGGCCATGGCACCGCTGCCGCTGCGTTCATCCGAATCATAATCTTCTAAATCACCAATATTGCTCGAAGAAGATTCCTCTAGTACTGCTTGTCTCCTCTTCCCAAATGAAGAAATCCTATGCAATTCCTCATTGAAAAAATTCTCCCACAACATATCCATCTTTTCTTCTTCATCATCACTAGTACAAGTCCTCTTCAACTTGCTTCCTAATGAAGAATACCACAATCTTTTAACTTGACACCCTTTATTCCTGCCTTCATCATCTTCTTCTCCTTCATGGCAAGACTCCAAAGAAGTTTCCAAGGGAACCCGCCATAAGGGCGGTGAAGACGCAAAGTTGGGGCTATCGTGGGCTAAATTTGGGAAGCTAAATTCATCTGAAGACATGGTTCTCTTTTTTCTCTGATCATGCTTTTGCATTTGTGAAGAAGAAGAAGGGTTGGTTAAGGCTTTCTTGGGAGGAGGACATTTCAGCTCAACTACTGCCATGGTTTTTTAGAAACTCAAGGGGTGATTTTTGGTTACTATTATTGGGTGTGAAAGGGATTGTTTGGTGGGGACATGAACCCATTCTTTTGGACATCTGATCTAACGCCGGATTAGAAGGGTGATTAAATTGTCTCATTATTATTATTAGTTTTTTTTTTTTTTTTTTTGGTAAATCTTGTGTGTACAACTGGTTGTGGGTGTGGCTTTGAAGACTGAAAGTGACACACAACTCCCACCAGTGCAAACGTGTGAGAAAAGTAGCCGTTGGCCTAACCCATAAGAAGGGTTGAGTAGTGAGAGAGTGATTTTGTTTATGGAAAAAAAAAATGAAGTAGCACAGCTACTAAAGGGAAGTGGTGTATTGGAGGAAAATGAGGTGACATTGAGATATTTGTGGTATTTTCTGCAGATCATTTCTACGGGTAGGGAGTATGTCATGTCCTAGCTTTAGTTTTCGTGGTAAAAGCTGAAAAATGGGATTAGTATTCTATTGCTTAGTTATTTTAATTTTCTGATAGAATGATTCTTAATTTTAAGTTTATAGGAAATAGAAATAGTGCCTTTGAGAAGCAAGATAGTTTTGGCAATCAGAGTATGCAAAAGATTGAAACTACAATAATGAGTTATTTCATAAAAAACAAAGGCCAATACTCCTAAAATTTGTAAAATAAAAAGTGGGAGTAATCTTAATCTTTTTTTTTTTTTTTTTTTTTTTTATAGGGGGGTGGGGGTTAAGGTGGACAACAAAATTCTAGTACTATCGCAAGATTAAAAAATGTTGAAACTAAAACTAAAGAAGGCTAAGACTTTTTAAGAGCCAAGAAAGCAAACACAACAAGGAAGATATAATTAGTCGAATATAAATTATGTGAACCAATTAACATAGCTTGCTATCACCTTTATTAATAGAGAGAAAGCTCACCTTTTGTAAGAGACAAAAAGTAAATCATCAACTTCAAATAAAGGTGTTTAAGTATACACCATTAAAAATTGCTTGTTTCAAGATTTTTTTTTTTAATCTTGATTAAGAGCTACTTGAAAAATTAAAAATGGGATTTGAAAAATTAAGAAGAAATAGTGAATGAAAGCTGTCGTGGATGGAGATGGTATAAATGACATTGAATTAGAATATTGAAAGACTTGCTAAAAATTAAATTGAAAGGAAAATATGTTCTAGTAATGTAGACCCTTTGCAAAAATAAAAAAACAAAAGAAAAATTATTGATATAGATGTATACCGTGTTGATTAATGACTTAATGGAATTGACCAATAAATATCTTATAGCATATGTATGTTTTTGAAAACAAAAAAGAATTCCGGTAAGCTATGGCATCAAAGTTCCAGAAAGATATGATGTAGCTCCAAGTCAAGAATTCAATGGTCTTCTAAAAGAAATGTCAACAAGTCAATGAAGTTTAATTAAGAGGGGAAGAGGAAGAAAGTTCCCCAAAGCTGCCAACTCCATAGTCCATTCTCTGCAATAAAAGAAGCAAACTTTGATTAAAAATCTTTTCAATGAAGGGACCATGGAAGGTCTAAGTGACGTAAACTTTGGAGTGGGTTGTCCCTGTAAAAGGGTCATCAAATGATAAAGAAAGAACTCTGCTGGAGTGGAGGAGGGGTCAGTTGACCCAATTCACGAAAGCAGAACCACAAGAAGGGGGACCCAATACACTCAGATTCTTTGAAATTCTTGATAAGGCAATGCTGCACTAGAAACATTGAAATGATGGAAGTATAGAAAGTTAAACGTTGGATTAAGAACATTCTTGAAATAATTAACACAACTTAATTCTAAAAAGGCATCAATGCCAAACCACTAAGCCATAAGCTTGTTTTCTAATTCTTCCATTGACTCGCTCGAAGGTTAATTTGACAGGTGAGTTACAAAATTAGTCACAGCTTTCGTAAGAACTAAACGTGGTTATGATCTTTTAAAACTCGCCCGATGATAAACTTTTTCACTCGGCTACCCAAATTTGATTTAGTAATACCTAATTGCAATTCTTTATGTTATTAAATTGTTTCAAGTAACATGATAATGCATGATTCAAGATAATTTAACAACTAAAAATAATGTCAATAAAATATATTTTAAAAAGAATATATATCAAAAACATTTTCTATAAATATTTCAAGTATTTTCCATCCCTCTATCATGACTGTGGATTGTTAATAGATAACTCTTTAACATCTACCAGGCTTCCTATTTATTATTGTTATGGCTTCAAAATGTGCTAATATTACAAGATGTGATTTAGCTTGAAAAACACACAAAAAAAAAAAAACAAAAAACAAAACTTATTCGCCTTTTATTAACTGAACTGCCGCAACCAGCATTAAGCTGCGCATGTCCTGTTGTTTCTTTTCTTTGATCAGAAGACAGTTCTATTTTCCTCTTCCTGATGTTCTGACATAATTCAAACGCCACAAAAAGCTAAATGAATCACAATAGATCAACAATAGCTCTTATAGTTGAAGTTCTACGCACAATGAGATGAAACAAAGAGCTTTCTTCTGTGGAGAATTGAAGATTAATTAACTATATGAATAATGTACTTCAGAATTACATTTAGTGTTCTGTGGGAGGGGAGGATGGGAGCGGGAATGTGAGACAAAAGGGAAGTTGCCGAACACTACTGTTGCTCTTGGTTTCAAAAATCCTCCCGACTTTCTTCTGTAAACATATACAAAGAATGAGATAGCGTCAACCGCGTATTAATTTCAATAGGACACAAGTGGATGCAGCAAGGTTCCTCCCCAACAATCAACAAGGTTGGGGTGGCAGAAGGCAAATGATGAACGGATAATTTTTTATGGAACGCATGGGAAAGTTAATTCATAATCCATTATGGTGAACGCAAGGGATCCTGGCACCGAAGAGGGATGCCTTCTGAAGCAAATCCATCCTCTTCATCAATGTGTTTGAGAAGCCGGACACACGCACCACCTGCCAGAAAATGTTGGCATGGCATTTTTAGATAGTTATGCAAAAAATGAATGAACACAAGAAAAAGCCTGAACCAGGCACTACGAAACATACCATCCACCATGTCTTTTGTTTTGTGAAGAAGAAATGTTCCTGAAAGAATTGTCACAAACCCACATATCTCCGTTATGATCTGGGTTGGATTCTGTCGATCCCAATCCTGATTCAAAATTGGAAATATACGTGATATAAAACAATGTAGAGCATGTATTTTGCAAGTCAAAGAAAGTGAAGAAAATGAAGAGATGATAAATATCCATAAAACTGTCAAGTCATTTACCCTCCCTTACCGCTTCAGATCCCTTAAAAAAGCTATATTCTCAGACAAATAAGCTAAGCTGTTCCTAAAACGAAATCCACTTAATTTTTTTTTTTTTCTAATTGAATATAATATAATAGAAAAGTGCAGATTGCATTTATGCTTACAACTAAAACCCCAGGAACTTTACATCACATTGTGACAAGCTAAAAAAGGAACCTAGAATTATGATGTTAATTCTAGTTTCTTGCACTCTAAAACTTCAATCTATCACAACAAACATAATTAACATCTAAATAAAACAGCAGCAAGTATTACCTTAAACATGATCACACTAGCCAAAATGGTTAATGATGTAAACATCACATAATATATGGGTGATACAACGGCCGTGTTGAAGGTGTCCAGGGCCTGCAATCGAATTCACAAAAATAGAACACACCAAAGTAGGTTAAATACTCAAGAACCAACAAGCATGTCGAGAACCTTGCACTGCAAAATCACCAACCATCTCTCGAAAAGAAATGACTTCAAACGAAATCCCTATCACCAATAACCATAACCATACAAAACTAAATGAAGGCAAAGCGATGACGATGAAAACGTGAGTCATTCTATAATTCCATCCATAAGAAATGAAGATTGGAGATCTGAAAAAAAAAAAAATTGGTGTTTTGTGATGGAGCAGAGTGGTGCAGGGAAAGAGTACTCAAACTTTAAGATGCCTATGTGCTTTACAATAATTTAATGACAAATAAATAACATGTGATGTAATGGGAGAATAAAGGGATGAGGTCCAACAATATTGGCTATGAAGACTATCGATTATAGCAAAAAGCAAAATCCATAAATACATAATAAGCTGAATATAAAACAGCAAACAGCACAAACATTTGGAAGAGTGGCCACAAGCTAGGGAAATTCATCTGATTCTTTAACAGGAAAGCCTAAGAACATGGCAAATCTTACAATCTTAATAGTTTGGGTATTAAATGTTAATGATTTAAGCATGCACAAGAATCTTATCTTTCTAATATTTATATGATGAAAGGGTATTAAAATGAAAAAAGGAGTGTTTTCCATGTTTTGTTTGATCAGATTTATTAAAAAAAAAAAAAAAACAAACTTAGGATTGCTGAACCACATATGAGATAAATAATTTCACATCCCAATTGAAGAAAAATGATGAAAACTAATTAAGGTGGTTTAGATACATGAAAGAAAAATATTTTATGCACTCTACTTAGGCAAAATGACCGATTAACAACCTTGGGTAATGATGGAGGTAGAAGAAGACCAGACACAACAAAAATAAAAAAAATTAAGAAAATTATTGAGTATTCATAGTTTAAGAGACAACTTGTACGTTGATCAAACAAGTAGATAAAGCAAATTTATGAGATCAACCCATGAAGTTGAGCAAACCCTTAGATAAGTTGAATGCACGTATTATAAATTGAAGGGATAATGACTCCTAAGCATTTAGTGTAGATAAAAATTATATAGCAAAATGATTTTATGCAGCAACAGTTGTTTGACAAAAAGATATTTTTAGAACTTAGTGAGCCCTAGGTGCCCGACAATCATATCCAAGGAAAAGAAGGATGTATAGAAGATGATCCATTATTAAATACTGATCTTTCAGTTTTGACAGAAGATTTTTTTTTTTTTTTTCATGAAGTATTAGCCATTTAGGAAATTCAACTAGGATCAAGGCACTAATTAATAAAACTACAAATTAAATCATATGTCCATTCATAGGAAGTTACATATAATATAAAAGATGAATTTTTTTTTTTTCCTTCTCTTCTTTTCCTCAAAGATATACACGAGGAATCTCACAGTTCATCCATGCAAATTCCAAATCAATGCACAAAACTCTCAAACTATTCAATTCCAGTAACTATACATAGAAGTATAACAGGATTTCCATTTTCAGTCCAATTCACGATTTCTTCAATAAAGCAGGACCTCAGAGAACCCCAATAAAATTTTCCTTTTGCATTGATCATTGACATTTTAGAAACACTCCTAAACTCAATATGCTATAATATATTATTCCAGAAGTCCCACCTCTAACTCTTAGATAAATAATAAATAATAAAGGGATAAATACAAGGACTGCAAAGATAGCCCAGACTTGAGGCAACTTGCACCCTAAACAACTTGAGCCCAAACCTAGAGTTAAAGAGTTTTTGTTAAGACTAGATTTGCGACTAGCAAGTCAAAAACCTAATTGATAATTCAATCAGAATGGAACCCCACCCAACATGCCAGCACAAACCTCTGGTAGAAAGAAGATTGACTATGTGTTTCTCTTTTGCTTTTTCCCACTCACCTTTATCTTGTCACGACCAATAAGATAGAAAAGAGGGGTATAAATCATAATACACCATGTCTGTATACAATCAAATAATCAATATAACAGAATGCAGAAAATAATAGTTAATCTTTTTCACCTTGTTTAAATAGTTCATTTGTGTAACCACACAAGTAATCACCACAACAGTAAAGGCCCATGTTTGAGGATATGTTAACTGATTCATTCCTGAAAATGTTAACTTCAAAGCAATTCCGAGAGCTTTAACACTCATAACCTGGAAGGTTGCAACACAAACATGACTGTCAAAAATTATAAGTGAACCACATAACGCAACAAATGCACAGCATGATACATACTGATAGAGAACCCATTAGTGAACAGACGCCAATATAAACCATTATATGTGTCTGGCCATATTGTGGAATAAAGTGGAATATAAGTATTAAAACTGCTGCTATCACCAGAACTGCATATAAAATAAAAGCTGCAAAAAAAATATGAAACCACTTAGATTGATATGTTTAAACAGGAAGAAGGGAGAAAATGAGAGATTTAAAATAAAGATGCTTACAAAAGATGAAATCGATATTGGAACAACAAAAATGATAGTCTTACTATATACAGTAGTCGTTGTAATCAGTTTTCTAGAAATAACTCATCCCTTGAAAACATTTTGTATGTTGCAATACCGCCTATGTATATAAACATACGTTTTCTTTTTTTTTTTAAAAAAAATCAAAATAAAACATATAAAGGATCAAGTACCTGGCTCAGTAGCAAGGTCCCATACTTCCTTCACAGATTCAATCATCCGTTCTTGAGGAGCATGTAAGACAATTGTTGTAGATCCAACAACACAAAGAGCACAGCCAAGAATACCAAAAACGTGCAGCTTCTCTCGCAAAATTATATGTGCAAGTACAGCACTGCAAGATAAAGTGGCTGGTCACCAAACATACCAATATAAAATTAAGTTATAGACAAAATATAATAACATTGGACATCATTCCATGCCTGATAATGATGCTGAGAGCACCAAGAGGAGTGACCAAAATAGCTGGAGCGAATGCATAAGCGGCAAAATTAGCAACTTCCCCCACAATCACTGTCAACATGGCAATCCTCTCATTAGTACATAGATTTAATAAATAAACATTATGACCTGAAAAATTACATGCAACTAATTTAGTGACTCAAAGCTTTCACAAGATTAAAGTCAAAGCAGATTATCTACTATATCATAAAGAACAAGTCTTGAGAAAATCCACTTCAAAGTTCAAACAACTCATGTTGCATTAAATACATCATATATATCTAGCAATCTACTAAACATGTCAGAAACTCACTTGTAATCATGCCTGCCCACCAAAGTGGTTCATACAAGTAAGAATACCCCCCCGCTCCTGCAAAAGTTCACCAACAGATTAGTTTTTAAGAGATCTTTTTATTTCATAGCTAATAACAGTAAGCATGAGAAACATCACCCCTCATGAAAATAACACGATCTTTTACAAAGTTTCACTAAGTTAGGAATTCAAAAGCATGTAAAAGAATGAAGCATCAAACATATACACAAACAATCACAAGAACGGAAAATAGGCTCTACAACTGTATGAAAAATCATTCTCGCTTTTCAGTACCCTTTTTCGTAATCTTAAGTATCAAGTCATTTTATCAAAGACGATCAAAGAGGTGCTCTCATTCTCCTAGGCAATAAGAAGAACAAAGTTAGGGATTCAACTCCTCATCTGGCGCTTACAACAAAGTTTACAGCTCTGGTCATGACTAGAGCTTGCTTCAACAAATCTGGTCTAGCCTAGCATAAGCAGGACTCTGAGAAAAAAGTGGATTTTAAGCTCTGTTTTTCAAAAGCGATGATACTCTCTAATCATCCGAGAGAGGTGAAATAAACAGCTTCATTTATTGTTTTAATGGCCAATGGTCTTTAGAGCCTCTTCTTAACAATTAGTGGTCCTCAAATCATCCAATAGCATAGTAGCACACTGTGCTCCAATAAAAAATCTTGGAATCGGCCAGGCAAAGAACTCGAAAATCACAATAAAAAATAGATCATATAATCACACTCCAAAATCTAACATCAACTTAAGTCTTCTTATACAATATTCCCCACTCCAAAGATCATACAATCACACTCCAAAAACTAAGGCATTGCAAAAATGAAACTAATTACACTATCAAGCACATTTAATCACATACCCCACTCTGATAATGCACAAGACAATTAACAGTATACAGATAGAAATCAGCCAAAATTATGTGTTCTAGTTTACCAAAACAAAAGATCAATAAAGTTTAACTCAACGAAGCCTTTTCAAATACAAGCGGTCGGCTACATGAATCTGCTTCCTCAACTCCCTCTATGAAATGTTAGGTCGGCATTTAAATTACAAGTTCATATTAATTTAGATCTCTCTCTCTCTCTCTCTCTCTCTCTCTCTCTCTCTCTCTCTCTCTCTCTCTCTCTCTCTGTATCTTGCCATGTAAAATAAGTCATTTTTTTTTCCTAATTGGCACATCCAATGGCCTTCACCTTCGTATGCAAACTTCAGATCCAGAAATCAGAAATTAACAAATACATCGACTCTAAGCATCAAATTCCGTGCTATCTTCCTCAATTAACGCTCTCCATGCTATTTTACGTCTTCCTCTACCACTCCTTTCTTTCCTTATAATGTTAATAAGTCTCTCTTTCTCAATCACGCATGCAATGACCTTCGTTCTACAGCTAGAAACTCAAGATCCAGACAACAAGACTAACAAAATGCATCATCAAAGTTGTCCATCAGTTCATGAAAAAAAAAAAAAAAAAAGAAAAACCTAAGATCTCAAACAAACCTACACTTACCCGCTCTAATTCCGGAGGCACCGGCCTTCTTTAATCCTTTTTTCTTCACAATGAAGCTAGCGCCAATGAAAAAGCTAGACGAGAGTGCCAAAACCAAACCCTTGATATTATCCGATGACATTCCCTTGTACGCGCTAGTCCAGTTCTGAGTAACCTTCGCCGCCGCAGCCGCCATGACTCAACACCAAGCTTCAAGAACTCGATCGCGGAAGTAGCAGTAATAGTCACAATATCTCCACTATCCATTTGACTAGATCCATTGTTCTTCTTCTCCTTTTGATCGTTACTATTTCTCTTCTTCCTCTTCTTCTTCTTCTTCAACTGTAAACTCATCTGTTAATCCTCTTCTTCCGCCATTGCCATCTAATCAAACTTCGTCTTCGAGTCTCAGCTCTCCAAAGAAGAAGATATATGCAGAGGCAGATTTTTTTTTTTCTCGTTTTTGTCTTTTATTTTATTTTATTTGTTTTTCGGTTGTTCTGATTTTGGTTAGATCGATAGACAGATCGAAGAAGAAGCTTGTACGCGGTGGTTTTCGGTGGCTAGATTCAGCAGTGGCAGTGATTCAGTGGGGCATGTCGTATATAGGAATGGGTTGAAAGCCCCACGATCTTTTGTTGTAGTTTTGATGAACGGTTGTACAGGTGAATGGTGACATCACGATCAATCATTCGTAGGTACGTTCGAGTGTAGTAGATCATGGGGATAAAGCCCGAGAAATGGCCAGCACCCTTCGCCTAAATACGCGAGGGTGCGAATAATGCGTGTGTCTGAATCAAGCGGAGCCCACCTTCTTTACGACGTTGGCAAAAGTAATTGATTCATCTACGTAGAAATGTAATTTTTCAAGATAAACTTGCATGTTAAAATGTCGGTAGCGGCAGGCTGGTAGCACCCAGAACAAACGGTCAACCGCCAATCACAAGAATCGTTATCCGTTTTAACTCTATTCTCTTTAAATCGTAATAAATAATATTTATTATTTTATTTTATTTTTATATAGTTTTTCTTTTTCACCTATAATATCACACCAACGTTTTTTTTCCTTATTGTCACAAGAAAAAGAATATTTTATATCAAGGCCTATAATATTACACCAATAAATTCAATAATTGAAAAGCATTAAACCATTCAAAAATATTCAAAAAATTTCAGATTTAAAAATAATAATAATAAAACAGAACTAAGAAGAATAAGATTGATGTTAACATTAATATTAAATTATTTAAAAATTAAAAAAATAATTTACTTACTACAAATTAAAAGTTTGGTTTTAATTTCTCATAAATAAGAAGGACTTTTCTCTCTTTGAATAAAGCGAGGTCATAATAGATGGCTTACAAATAATTTACTTTACATTCATATCAACAATTTATCAAATTATCCACTAATAATTATGAGCATCTTCTAGGCATGTCTTAATTCCAATGAAAAAGTTGTTTATAAGGTGCAAACATAAAAATATAAAATAAAAGGTAATCGAATATTATTTAATATATTGCATTAAGAAAAATGCTGGTGTGAGTTGCTTAGAGTGAGATTTTGACAGTGAGTCAGAAGAAATAAACCTTAATTGGGGTTTAATAATAATAATAATAATAATAATAATAATAATAATAATAATAGAAGAGTGAATGTGTTATCGGCTAAGAAGGGTATTAAGACAATTTGCAATCAATATGTTATCTTCTGTAGAATATTTAAAATAATGAAATAGCATATTGATCAGTTTATGATGTGAAAATATTTTTCTAATTTATGAAAAAACATGTCATTTGAGAAGAAAGGCATAAAACATGGTTTTTTTTTTCAACTTTTATATTTTGAATTTTATTGGAGGACACATGAAATATTAAACATGAAAAAATATATATGTTGATTTTTGTTAACATTATGGTGTATTTAACGTACCCTAACATACTCATTTTCTCATAAAATATGTTTTAATTAGACATGGGTGTTGTCATGGTTACTATGCTGGGGAAAAAGTGCAAATTTTTCATATCATGGCACACGATGATGTTAACGTCATGAATTAAATTATCTCTAATAATTGAGACAAAAAAACGAGTTGATCATAGGCCAATTTAAATATTGATGCAAGTACATCAAACTTCACCTACCCTTTCAACACTGTATTATGATTCTACTAATTAATTACGGATAAAAATGTGAAGACATTATGTTCTCTGCAAAAATTGCAGGAAATTTAGTAAACACATTTATTTGCTTGTTTTACTTAGATAACTACTTCATGCTGATGGAACCCCACTTGGGCTAAGGAAAAAGCAAAGACACCCCACACATTGTCACCCGACTTCTTCCCCACCATCCTCAGAAAATAATAAATAAAATAAAATGAAATAAAGATTACAAATGCATGTCTCTTTCGACTTTTTGTCCCACACGTTTATTTTGTCGCAATACATTATTTAATTTTATTTAGAGCATAGAAATAGACCATCTATACCTCATTTACAATTAAAACTCCCTCTTAATTTACGTATTATATTTTCATCCCTTGCAAAACCTGTTACACGTAAATTATCATTCTTTCCTCCACCTTCTAATTAAATAGCTTAAAACCCCCTATTCGGGTTTAACTCGTCAAGTTTACATTTGCATCTAAATTATTTTAATAGATTTTGGGCTTTTTAATATTCAATTAACCAATTAATTTTTTTTAAAGTCCGATATGTTTTAACCTCTTTTTTTTTTAATGCTATAACCTTGAAACTTGAGAGTGGTTGAAATCCTATACATATATTTGCAGTAATGTCAAGATTCGAAAATATTACTTGTGTTAACATGAAAAATGCATGTAAAATGCTGTGTATTTATTACAAGATTTTCGTACCGTATGTTTATTTATGTTGTGGGGGAGAGCTGTTGGCGGGCTAAATGAGAAGGGAATAGATCAACAAAAATACTGAAGACCGGCCCACGCCAACAACCTGTATCATTATTTGATAAATTTACAGATTTCAAGTGAAATCATTGGGCCCAACTCACATCACCGTAGATGTAATGGCAGAAAAGCTGCTGCACACATTTGACGATAATTTCTGATAGTCTGTACCTAACAACAGTTGGGTCTCTCTAAGTTAGGTAGAAGGACCTTCTAAAACCTTCACTTGCATTTTTTAAATTGCCAAGTAAATAAAATTATTCACATAAATAAAACAACATGTATCTCATATTTGTATTCACCACTAAAACCTATGGACAATTGTTTTTTGCTTTTTGCTTTTTGCTTTTCTGAAAAAAGAACTCTAGAACTTGTTTTCGAATCAAAGACTTAAAATGTTCACCTTTCTCTTAACCCGCTTGGTAATTTGACTCAAGAAAGTGGATAGAGGGTCAGTGGGAAATGATTTTAGCTGTAGTTGGCTGAAAATCCCAACATTCTTTTTCAACTTTCATTGCAAAGCCCCTTAAAAATTGCCCAATATGCCTTCTGTTTTCATCTCTTTTTCCACGAGTTTTAAAGAAAATTAATAGTATCCCCATGGAAAAAGGTTATTACTAGAGAGATAATGCAAAATTAACCCATAAAATTTATAACTGAAAAAGATATATATATATATATAGGATTAGTTTCATTGATGGCCATGATGCATTTTATTAGATCGTTCATAAAGCTTAACTTTGTAATAAAAAAAATAAGTAAACTTTTTAAATTGTATCACTCATGGTCACTTTGGGAAGAGTCAAATTGCTAGCAAGTGGGATTTGCTATTATGGCAACCTAAGATGCCACATTAGAGGGTCATTCTGTTCCCTTCTTCTTCTTCTTCTTCTTCTTCTTCTTCTATAGTAGCCTAAGATCATCTTTGCTCGTCTTCATTGGTCAGCTTTTGTATAATTGACACCAATTGTTCTCCATTTTTGTAATTAAATTCCCTTTAATTTGTTAAAAAACCTAGAACATCTTTAATTTGACTTTTTTTTTAGCTTAATTAACCATGATGATCACAATGATGAAACAACCCGCATCATCAACAACAACAATTTTTTGAGACAACAATAATAACAACGAGAAAGGTTATCAATCATTGATCTCAAGCTTAACAGACAAGATCACTAAGCACTTTGTCATCCACCTTCCGTACCCGTATCAATCTCTAGTTTGCTTCATATCATCTTCTTGGAACAAAGCCCTAATAAACCATAACTTCTTTTTCTCCAAGAAAGCCTTATCCACTCCCGTACATTGTCATCATCTTTGCTTTCCACAAATCACACTTCTCAAATCCAAAAAGTTCAGCTACAATGTGTTGTTTATAGAAACACAAAAAAAAAAAAAAAAAAAGTAAGAAGAGAAAAAAAAATCATGATAATCCAATGTCTCTTCTTCGTCATCACACGTCATCTTCTTCCTAAAGAACAATCTAAAGCTCAAACCCTAGAAGAATCTAATCAAATTGGAGGTCAAGGATTGATGGAGTAAAGCAATAGTTGGAATTGGGTCGATTGTTGAGGGACTTGATGGTGCGAGACATACATGTCGAAGTAAACATGTTATTATCATTTTCTGTAATTAAACAAATTGCAACACTTTAAAATACAAGATGAATTGATACTATATATTTTGAAGAGTATACTTAGTCACTCAATAATTATAAATACTATACTTGTATAAAAATAGAACAACAAATAATACAACTTCAAGTTCAACTACATATTTACAACGTTTAATAGTATGTGTTGCTACCATTTCAAGTTACATAATAAATGATTCAGGAATTATAGATATCTAATTGCACCTAAAGCTTTATATTTTATGAAAAGGTAAATTGAATTTATATTTTTCTATAAATATAACATTTAATGTCATTAAAATATATCTTAAAATTTACATCACTCCTACACAAGTGCAATAGTCAATTTAGATTTTTTTTTTTTTGTAAGAACAACACTACCTATAAAATGATATTTGGATCATACTAAAATGATTAGTTAATTATATTTTAATGTATTTATAACTATTAAATAAAGTAATATAAATCTTAAATATATATCACTTCTTTATTTAGTAATTATAAGTGTTGCGGATACATTATAATTACAATCACAACAATCATTTTACTACCTTTCCCGTTAGTCTCATGCTTCTTCACAATATTCAAGGAAAAAAAAAACTTAGAACGTGGGAACAAGCAAAGTGCTCAAACCAATGAGCAAGACAAATTTGTCAATTAAGGAGGTATTGGTAGAGACGCAGTTTTAGCAGCAGCTCAGGGGTTGGACCAGCTGCAAGACAGTTTTTCTTTTTAATTTTTTATTCTTTTATTTTTTCAAACAAGATGAGCCTAAAAATCTAGTTGGGACCGCAAGCTAGAAAGGGGGCTTTTTTCACTTGGTCAAATTAGCAAACGTTCACAAAAAAAATAAAAAAAAGTAAAAAAGCTTGCAGTGCAGAGAGGGCATTCAATGAAAGGAATAAAAGTCTAGCAATGTAAAAGATTTGCCGCTTTTGGACACCAAATCGAAAAATAGCTCTGCGCATGTATTGCGTTTTGACGCTTGATAGCAAATGTCTCAATCATACTTTGAACGGACTCTTTTTTAAGACAAAGGAACCAACATAGAATTAAAACACAGTACGAAGTTGCAGGTGAGTCTTAGGGTATAGCATCTTGAGTTGTACTGTATTAAAGCGATTTTTAATTCAATTCAAACTAGCTTATTAAAAAAGAAAAAACAAAGAAAAGGTTAAAATCCAACCTAAATCAAATTAGTTTAAGCTAGATTGAGTTAGTCATATGAATTAAAAATCTTAATATCTATTCAATTATATAAATAAATTTTAGTTCTATATGTATATAATACATAATATTTTCATTTCAAATATAAATCATATTAATATGTAAATTTGACAATTATTTCAGATTAACCATCAGTTTTGAATTACTTTAAATAAAACCAAGTCCTTTAGCCACCCTACTACAACATGAAACATATATGTTAAGAAGGGTTTTATTAAAAAAGTTAGAAAATGGTTTTTATCATAAATAATGATAACTAAAAATAGCATCAAATTAGAATTTTATGAGTTATGAATTGGTGCAACTTGTGTTGGGTTGACTCGATCAAATTAATTAGAATCAAGATTTTCAAATTAATCCAACCCAACTCATTGGGTTTGGTTCGGTTGGCTCACACTCCTATCGGAGTCCTTTGGTTAGGCATGGAACCGTCTGTATTGGAGTTGGACTGCATTCTCTACTGGATCCCTTTGTAAGGGCGCTCGTGAAGTTTCACAGGCAGACTAAGTTCTTCAAATTTATTTTCAAGCAATGCCATCCATTACAATTCACACATGACGTACATTCTCCAACATTTCTTAGACCATTCTAATTAATTCTGGTGATAGAGAGAGAATTATGATGAACTATTTTTTTAGAAAGGACAAAATAACATTGGATTTGGTTGACGTAAGAGGCAAGGTTCCAATCAAACCCCCACGCGTTTTCTGCATGGAAGAGTCAGAACAAAGACTTGCGAAGAATTTGATGGGTCCCATGAGTTGTAGACAATGGTGTCTTATGTCTGCAAGTTTGCTACTTTCCAAGTTTTTGGAGTGCAGAGAGGGCTAAAACTGTTGCCATTCAGTTCAGTCAATGCAAAGGAAGTTGGGAAGGAAAGAAAGCCAAGAAATAAAAGGAGTCATCAGTCAAAGTCTTTGTTTTCAGTCAACAAGACCACCATTACCACCATCTCCAACCAAACTCACAAAAGAGCTCAGAATTAAAATGCATAACACCATCAAAAACCTCAGGGAAGAACAAAGGAGACAAAAAAAGAAACAAGAGAAGCAGAAACTCTTGCCTTCTTGTTCTTGGCCTCTTTCCTGATAGCAAAAGTGAAGTTCTAAAATGATGGGCAGGTACTCTTTCTGTTCTTCTTCTTCTGCTTCCTTCTACTTCTTTTGCATCATGATCTTCACGCCTTTAGTCTTGTGTCAACTTCCTGCAAATCAAAGAAACACCATGATGAAATTATCACAATTAGTGGGAGTCGAGAGTTGGAATACCACAGCATCTAATCCATGTTTATGGAAAGGAGTGACATGCAATTCTACAAACAATAACTCCACTTCCATAAGCAGGCTCTCTCTTTCTGGACTTGGAATTTCTGATTCTGATTTTCTTACTATTCTGTGTCAGATTGATTCATTACAGTTTCTTGATCTTTCCTTGAATTATCTGACCTCCATTCCTGATGGGTTCATTGCCAATTGTGGGAAGATTACTGAGTTGACAGTGTTGAGTTTCCATGGGAACAGATTGGGTGGTCGTTTGCCTATGTTTAATGGGTTTTCAGGGTTAGAGGTTCTGGACTTGTCAAACAATTATTTGAGTGGAAACATTGGATCAGAGTTGGATGGTCTTGCTGGCATCAGAAGCCTGAATCTCAGTATGAATAACTTTACTGGGTTTATTCCTACTAAGCTTGGTAAGTCCTTGGTTTTGGAGGAACTGCAGCTGTCCAAGAATGATTTTCAAGGTCCAATACCAGAAGAACTCTTCTTGAATTACCAAAATCTAACTCTGATTGATCTCAGTGTGAATAATCTTACTGGGTCTGTTCCTATTACTATAAAAAGCCTCTCCAAGTTGGAGATTCTCCTACTTTCTTCTAATTCTTTGACTGGAGCAATCCCTAAAGGCCTTTCAAGTATACAAACCTTGTCAAGACTTGCTGCCAATCAAAACAGGTTTACAGGTACCATTCCAAATGGAATTTCTCGATACGTGACGAGTTTGGATCTCAGTTATAATTTGTTGAATGGCTCGCTCCCAGATGATCTTCTTTCACCACCAAATGTGCAATATGTTGATCTATCTTATAATTCACTAGTAGGGCCTATTCCTAGAAATATTTCTCCAAACTTGGATCGATTAAGGCTTGGAAGCAATTTTCTCAACGGTCGCCTTCCTCCTGCAGCATTTGGAAGTTTCTTGAGCTTGACTTATCTAGAGCTGGATAATAACAGTTTCAGCGGTAACATACCAACGGAACTGGGCAGCTGCAAGAATTTGGCACTTTTAAATCTTGCCCAGAACAAGCTGACAGGCTCTTTGCCTAAAGAGTTGGGCTCCCTTAAACAGCTGGAAGTTTTGAAGCTTCAACTAAACCGATTAAATGGAGAAATTCCTCCCGAATTCTCTCAATTATCTCTGTTATCCACTCTAAATATAAGTGGAAATTCTCTGTCTGGTTCAATTCCATTAGAACTTTCCAGCTTACAGCGTCTAACATATATCAACCTACAAGACAATAAACTTACCGGTTCAATACCAGATTTATCTGGTAACTCAAATTTACAAGAACTTCAGCTCGGAACCAACTGTTTAACTGGGCAGGTTGTAAATCTGCCGAGTTCCTTGAAGTTTGCACTTAACCTCAGTCACAACTGCTTCAAGGGTCCAATCCCAGATGTACTCAGAAGGTTGGATGCAATAGAGATTTTAGATCTCTCAAACAACAACTTCACCGGCAAGATTCCAGAGTTTCTAACGCGAATTGATACCCTAATATTGTTGGTGCTTTCTAATAACCAACTCTCTGGACCCATCCCTGATTTCAAGCCATATGTACGAGTAGAAAGATCTGGAAACAATGATCTCTTTATCACTAAAACAACTCCCAAGAGCAACCCTACTTACACTTCCACAAATAAGAAAATCTCAGCTAGTTTGGTAATTTTTGTATCTATTGTGACTGCAGTAATTGCTGTAGGAATTGTGGCGGTAGTTCTCTTTCTGGTCTCAAGAAGGTTTTATCGGGTAAACGGTGAGAATTTACGTTCAGAGGAAGAAGTATCACTGCCTCAGGTCATCGTAGGCCATATCATAACTACAAACAGGATTAACAAATCTGAGATCAACTTCGATTCAGCAATGAAGGCAATTACCAACCCAAAAAACATAAAGCTCAAGAGCAGGTTCTCAACCTACTACAAGGCTGCCATGCCCTGTGGAACAAGCTATTATGTGAAGAAGCTGAACTGGAGTGACAAGATATTCCAGTCAGGGAACCATGAGAGATTCGGGCAAGAGCTAGAGGCTTTAGGGAGGCTAAGTAACTCAAGCGTTATGATCCCTCTGGCCTATGTTTTGAGTGTTGATAGTGCTTATGTATTCTATGAATATGCTAGAGGGGGAACTTTGTTCGATGCTCTCCATCAAAGCTTGGGACATTCTCTAGATTGGGCAACCCGTTTCAATATGGCTATGGGAGTCGCTGAAGGGCTGGCTTTTCTTCATGGGTGCAACACTGGCCCGATTCTCCTACTTGACCTTTCAACTAAAAGCATTTTACTAAAGTCCCTCAAGGAACCCCTGATTGGGGATATCGAACTATGCAAGGTGATTGATCCTTCTAAGAGCACTGGAAGCCTTTCAGCAGTTGCTGGTTCTGTTGGATATATTCCACCAGGTATAATCTATAATAACTTCCTAACCTTTGTTTTATAATTCAAAGCTTTTTGTTAAAACTCTAAAATCCACTAACCATAAGACTTCTTCTATGGTTTGCAGAGTATGCTTACACCATGAGAGTAACAATGCCGGGCAATGTCTATAGCTTTGGGGTCATCCTGCTGGAATTAGTAACAGGTAAGCCAGCAGTCAGCAACGGAACTGAATTGGCAAAATGGGTATTAAGTAACTCAACTAAGAGGGAAGACTGGGATCGTATTCTTGATCCGACTCTCAGCAAAACATCACTTTTTGTTCAAAATCAGATGCTTTCAGTCCTTAAGATTGCTTTGGGTTGTATTGCTACGGTACCAGTGACCAGGCCAACGATGAAATCTGTGCTAAGGATGCTGTTAAATGCAAGATAAAGACAGGGAAGTACCTCTGTTGTGCTAGGAGATGCAAAAGAAATTGATCTTGCACCATGTATATAAGTAGGGTTTATTATTTTCGATCTTTAGGTTTTTACATAAAATGATAATGCTATTTTCTCTTGTTTGCATTTTTTTTTTTTTTTGAACATCCTGTATACAAAACTTATGTCTGTCATAATGCATTTATAACACTAATACCTTCTACTGCTTATCATTCTCTTCTTGAGATGAGATAGCCCATCAATTCATCAAATATACACCATACTCAACAAAAGTCTTTTCTCAACTAAAAGAGGTTAGCGATAAGTCTACTCTGCCTGTTTATCTCTATCAAACGCGAAGTCATGTTCAAATTAAAAAAAAAAAAAGTTAAAAACATTCCGAGCTGACGCAACTTAAAAGCCTTGTTCAATTGTTCATCATACTAAACTATGTAGCATGATTGGCTTGTAAGCAGCCCTATAAAACTTTTCCTTTTAACTTCAATGAGATGTCTTCATATTGCTTCGGAAGCACTCCTCCACTTCTCTAACTCTATATTCACATTCTCACCTATTCGCGTTCTTTATGTATAATGGATTATAAATACCTACATCTTTCACTCATTGATATCTCTCGACTCTAGCTTAGAATTTACTCTAAATGCAATTTCATCTATAAATAGTTTATCATTTGCAAATAACATACAGCACCATGAAATATATTCTTGAATATTTCTAGATGGTTCACGCATGAAGTAGCGCAAAAGGTAGAGGGGCTTGACAGAGACCCTTAGTACCGCTACTTCGAGATAATTTGTTCGTTTTTAGACAACACCTCAAATATATTTAAAAGATTATTTGTTGAGCAGGCTGTTGCTCAAACAACTTGCAGATGACAAGATACAGGTACCCTTACAATCATTTTATCGTCCAACCCATAAAACTTTGTCTCGAAAGATAGATTTGCGCTACTTCATTTGCAATCTCATTTTCATGTTAAAGATCTCTGTATAACAACTTAACAGGTATTCTTTTGCAAGAAATATAGTAGCCATGAGAGGAATCCTTCGTTTATCAAAACAAATTAAGAAATCAGAAGCATTAAACTATAATTTATTTTTATTCAATCACTGCTTCTGTACAATCAAAAAGAGATTTGAAGATATTATAACATTGCAATTTCAATCATAACTCATAACATATACCCAGCAACCATAAAATTAAAAACTGAGAATCTAGATCACACGTTTGGGAATCAATTCCCCCCTGATAGACGGAGAAAGCACGACAAATAATCTTAAACAATTGCAGCAAATTGATATTTAACTACACATGATGTCAACAGTGTGATTCAATGCTGGGAAGGAACTGTTGTATGAATGAATGGTAAGATCCACGTCTTCAAAGAAGTTGAACTGCTGCAATTGCTGGTATCTTCTCTCGTAGCTTCTGCGTTACTGCCACCCGAACAGTCATGACCCCTGCTGCTGGTCCCATGATACGGATTTTAACAATTGGCTCCTCAATTGCAACAAGTTCCAAATCTCCTCCACCTGTTCCTACAAGGTATGGCCTTATCTCTCCGAGAACCTGCGATTAGAAAGGGAAGTCAATCAAATGAGATAACTCCGCAAGCAGCAATTACTGAAACATGCAAATCTAATCACCAAACACCATAGATTTGGTCGAAACCAAACAAACCCATGCCTCAAATGGTTCTCCAGGTCATAATTGAAGAAGTGCTTAAAAAATAGAACATCAGTGGTGATTCATGCAAAGGAGCGCCTGCAACACCATAGTTGTTGCAAGTAGCAGAATATATGAATATTTTAGATGGATATTTAAAATGAGGTAAAATAATAAAAGATAAAATAAAAATAAATACAAATGTATAAGATAGCCTCAATCAGAAATGAATGAGAGAAGCAATAACATGATACACATCAAAGACCATTAGAGGAGCGGATTCATGTAACATATCCCATGCCGCCCCCCCCAACATAAGCAAATACAACAATAACCGTTCTTAGTAATCTTACAGCCTGATATTGAGTTCATACTACTACAAAGAAAAATGATTGTGGACAAAGTCATGAATCATCATCCCAAGGGAGAAAAGAGGAGGTAAATATAGAATAACCTAAGAAGGAAGGAGGACAAACTACTGTTGAGGACTGGTTGTGTTAAGAGAACCACAAGAGAAAATTAGGCTGTAGACTCTGCTCACATTGGATCTCTCCAATTGTCAAGTGCTACATGTACATATTTTACCTATTTATTATAAGCAGATCACTGCTGTAAATCAGAAAGCAATATACAAAGCGTTTCTCTTTACTTGCGTCTTGTCTTTTGAACAAGCTTTCTCTCCCTATGAAAACATTTTCTCCTCTCTTCTTTCACTCATTCTCTATCAGTTGCAGATCATCATTATTGGTGCATAAAACCTTTGATGATATCAAAGCCTCACACTGAGCTCAATTCAAGCCAAATATGACTATACCAACTCAGTCTCCAATTTCTCTAGCATCAGCCTCAACCACCGTAGCATGAGCTCAAAACCCTAAGTTGCCATTGCTTAGCCAAACACTTACAATCAAGCTCGACCACACGAACTATTTGCAGTGGAAAAATCAATTGCTGAATGTTGTCACAGCACACGAACTAGAAGATTATCTCGATGACACACAGCCAATGCCTCCACGATATCTTGACCATCAACGGCTCACCATTAACCCAATGTTCATTACTTGGGAATGCTATTATTTGTTGGTGATGAGCTGGATCAACAGTTCACTCTCCGAATCAATGTTGTTCGAAATCATTGCCAACACTTCTGCCTTAGAGATCTAGACAGCGCTGGCTCAAATGATGAAGCTTTGTCCCAATCAAGAGTTGTGGAGCTTCATATGACACTTCAGTCAATTTGGATGGACAAATTCAGCACTGGTGAGCATTTGCAGAAAAACAAAACGATCGTGGATCAAATTACTTCAATTGGTGAGGTCATTTTTTCAAAAGGTCAATTGAATATTTTTATCAAGGCTCAGGTGCTGAGAATAACCCATTGGTAACCTCCTTGCAAGCCCGATCCATCCTCCCCACCCACCAAAAGGCTCACAGCTAATTGATGACATATGATCTTAGGCTTCAAAAACAAACCTCAACAGATCTGTTGAACTTTCCCAAGATAATGTTCCTCCTGCAAATCGGTCAAAATCCATGCACCAATCACTTGTTCTAGGCCAGATCCAACCTTTATCTCCACAATCGAGACCATCTCCTTTCGGTGTTATCGATCAAAATCGCTCGCCCTAACCATCACCTATTATTGTCGGTTGGCAACCTGCCAAATCGAGACCCCAATAGTCAAATTTGTGGAAAATGGGGGCATATTGCTCTCAATTGCTATTAGCAACTCAATACAAATGTCTATCCTCAAGGTGCCCTACCCTTGGCAACACCTGATTCTTCACCTGCAGCAGTACTCCTAAGCTCCACTCAATTTGTTCCCTCTAATGTCACTTATAGCAACAGGTACATGGACCCTGGGACTACCCACCATTCACACCAAATTTCAATACCATACAACCCCACCATCGGATCTAACCGTGTTATGGTTACAATTGTATGCATCTTCCCATCTCTCATCATGGCTCTATTTCTATTCCTTCTTGCAATCGGTCCCTTCATTTATAAAATGTTCTCCATGTTTTTGACATTTTGAACGCTCTTGTTAGTGTTGCAAAATTATATGTTACCAACAATGTCTTTGTTGAATTTCACTCTCATCATTGTCTTGTGAAGGATCAATTAACGGAAGAGATTTTGCTTCAGGGACTGCTTGAGCATGGCTTATACCGATTGCCACTCTCTCCTACTTCAATAGACGATCCCTCACATACCTTAGCTACTCCTTCTCTAGTTTCATTCAGCTGTCACGTTTGGCATCCTCGTCCAAGCCACTCGCCTAATAAAGTGTTGCATACTATTTCTTAGCTACATTCTCATATTTCTAAGGTCGTTCCGCTTTTATCACCTGTAATTCTTATTATTTGGCTAAAAGTCAAACTCCCATTTACTATATCTTCTTCTTATGCTTCTCGTCCTTTTGACTCTATGCATTTCGATCTATGGGGCCACACCCCAATTGTTGATATTACAGGTGCTCATTATTTATTATTGTTAGTTGACAATTTTTCTTGATTTACTTGGATCTATTTACTTCGTACCAAGGATGAAACAGTCAATAACTTTCAGCATATTTACTTAATGATTGCCACTCCATTTGATTCTAGTATTAAGATGTTTCAAAGTGATTGGAGAACAAAATTTTTGTCCCTCACCTCATCTCTTACATCCTCGAGCATCATTCATCAGGTATCTTGTCCTCATACACCACAACAAAATGGCCGAGTTGAGCATAAACATTGCCACATCGTTGATATGGGTCTTACCTTAATGGCGCACAGTTCAATGCCCATGCAGTTCTGGTCATTTGCCTTTCTCGCAAGCTTTTATTTGATCAACTTGCTTCCCACACCTTTTTTTGCAGCAATCACTGTATAATAATCTATACAACAAATAACCTTGTCTTGAACATCTACTTATATTTGGGCATACTTGTTTTTCATTCCTAAGACCTTTTATGAAGCATAAGTTGGGGTATCACTTGTTGCTATGTGTATTTTTCTGTTACGGTAGTTCTCACAAACTTTGCTTAAGCTTTCACACACTTTCATATGCCCTTTCAATAAATTTTTTAGATTGCCTCATGCATTGGTGCTATGCCTTCTCATATGCTAGTTTTTCATAGTTTAGCTCATCCACATGATTCGTGATAAATTGGATCACTTGAGCACCACTTGACCACTGACAATTTTGCTTCATGCACTTCATCTTGTACCCAGAACAATTGTTGGGTCGTATCCATGTTCCTCCCCTTAGCTAGTTGTTCCTAAGGTCTACTCCTCTTTGTTGCTTGCTACATCATACAAGCCCAAACCTCTTCTAGCTACTTCTGATCTTCCTGATGAGGGAATTCAACTTCACGCCTTCCCAATACATCTTGTAGTCTTGGTCTCCTTAATTTGGCATAATTGGCCCCTCGTAACATTCATCCAACTCAAGCAAAGTCAGGCACTTAAACCGAAGGTTTTGGTGGCTACCACTTCTCATCATCTTCATATGGTCGAACCTACTAGTGTTACCAAGGCAATTCTTTCTTCTCCTTCATGGACCTCTGCCATGCATATGGAACTTGATGCTCTTGCTCGTCATGGAACTTGGTTTCTTGTTCTAGTCCCACCTAGAAAGTCACTTGTTGGTTGTCAATGGGTCTACAAACTCAAGTTTTATTTTGATGGCTCTCTTGAATGACATAAGGTTCACTTCGTCGCAAAATGGTTCAACTAGACTTATAGCCTTGATTATTCGAGACCTTTAGTCCAGTGTCAAACCAACAAGCATTTGCTTAGTGCTTACACAAGGCTTTCTATGGTCTAAAACAATCACCACGAGCATGGTAGAAGAAGTTGAGCTCTTTTTTTGTTGGCCCACAATTTCCTTTCCTCATGTGTTAATCCTTCATTGTTCATTTTCTCTCATGGTTCAATCATTTTACTCATCCTTGTTAATGCACAATTTACCCTGAAAGACTTGGGCAATCTATCTTATTCCCTTGGGATTTTCGTTCTTCCTTCAGTTGGTAACCTACAGTTAACTCGATCCAAGTATGTTAAGGAAGTACTTCTTCGTGCAGAAATGGCTAATTATAAGTTCATTTCCCATGGTCTATCACGATATGCTGGTAAGCCATTTCATGACCCTTCTATATTTAGAAGCATCATGAGAGCCCTCCAATATTGTACCATCACTAGGCTAGCCATAAGCTTTGCAATCAACTGCATATGTTAGTTCATGCACACCCCTAATACTACCTATTGGCAAGCCCTCAAATGGGTTATGGGTCATTCATTACCTCAAGGCCACCTAAAATTAAGGGCCCACTCCTTTGGCTAATCTCTCCCTTTCTTGTCATACTAATACTGATTGGGCTAGTTGTCCAGATGATAATCAAAGCACTAGTGGATATTGCACCTTTCTTGGTTCAAATGTTATTTCTTGGACCTCATCCAAGCAACATGTTATGTCTCGCTCTAGCACCGAGCCCGAGTATCGAACCCTTGCCCATACAACAGTCAAACTCACATGGCTCAACTCTTTGCTATATGAACTTGGTCTTGCGTCCTCTTGTACTCCGCTACTGTTTTGCGACAATGTTAGTTCCCTTCATCTCATTTCTAATTCTATCATGCATGCCCAAACCAAGAACATTGAGATTGATTATCACTTTGTACATGACCGAGTTGATAATGGCTCTTTGCTGGAGCAATATATCTCCTCCTCGGATTAAGTAGCAAATATTTTAATTAAGGCACTCTTCCTTCGGCCTCCTTTAGTCTTCACAACAAACTCGCCATGGTTGCTTCCTCCGTGTGCTTGCAAGGGATGTTGAGGATACTAACCCTGGTTGTGTTAAGAGAACCTGATAATTAGGAGTTGGAGGGTGCTCAGATTGGATCTCTCCAATTGTACAGTGCCACCTGTACATATTTTGCCTATTTATTGTAAATAGGTCACTGTTGTAAATCAGAGAAAGCAACATACAATATATTTTCATTTACCTTTTGTCTCTATCTTTCAAACAAGCTTTTTCTCCCCATGGAAAAAAATTTTCTATTCTCTTCTTTTATCATTCTCTATCAGTTGTTAATAATTCTTTCATTGTCTATCTATTATGCCACTACACTTTAACAAATACACAAGTCAATTTTTAAGACTAAAAGAGAATTCAAAAGCAAAACTCACAAGGTCATCTGATGCTTTGACTTAATCTCACAAGTTCATGCTATGTGAACTAGGAAACAGTTATTTCTTCTTGGTTGATCAAAAAGCAAAAGCACATAGTTGGCATGTAAGCATCTGAACTGTGACCACTCAACTCAATTTCCCAAGTGCAACCACTTCCAAGATTTTGTGAACTCCAAGTAAACCGATCATGCAGGGATTCTTAACCATTTTTGCAAAAAATGATACAAAGAGGCCCCACGGACACAAACACAAATGACCCTGTAACTAACACTTAAGCTAAGATCTAAACTAACTTGTTTCAGACGTGAAGCACCATCCAAAGCTCTTTTCAAGAACAGGTATAACAAAACCCAAAAAAAGGAACCATTACACTCAAAAACCTCTCCACTCTCTCCATATCTCTAATCGATATTCTTTTTTTCTATCCTACAAATAAGATCAACAAACATAATTCCAACCAAAAAGCAAACCGAGGAAGTTAGTATTGAAAGACACATCATTCATTTTTTTTTTTTTTAATCCACCACAAAGCCAATGAACCAGTTACCACAATCACTTCCAAGTTCCAAGTCCATAATGGTCAACGCATGAAAGATGATAACATTTAGATGTAAGAGTAAAAGGAAAGCACTAAAGAAAGGAATAATCACCTTTTCTATATTTTCTTCATTCAGTTCAAGTCCCGTTTCCTCATCTGTAATTGGTTCAACTGCAACTATCTCTGGAATCTTTTCCATTAAACGGCGTTCAATGCCCATCTTCATTGTCATCACTGAACTCGGACAGGAACCACATGCTCCCTGTAGCTTCAATCTGACAACATTTCCATCAATTTCATGCAATGCCACATTGCCACCATCAGCCATAAGGTATGGCCGCACTTCATCTAATACAGACTCAACATTTTCTTCAGTCAATGACAATTCCAAAGCTGAATCTGGCGTGGCAACAGCCTTAACAACTGCAGGAATGCCAAAAATAGAGATGAACATAATTGATGGTTTGATTGGGGAGGCCAAAAAATAAAAAATAAAAAATAAATCCAATCGCTGCAACTACAACAAATAAAAAGAACTAAAAGTATGCAAACAAATGGGAAAAATTGCACAGAAGCATAAACATGATATCGTCAAATCATTACATGACCCCCGAAAGCTTAAAGCTCTAATTGCCACAGGATAAGAACATCTGAAGCCAATCACAAGAAGGGACATTCATAGGTTGCTTGTTTCAACTAGACATGTAAAACTGGAGAATAAACAGTTGTCACTATTGCACGATTTCCATAAAGAACAACTTATACAACCTCACCTCGAAAGAACATGTCCTGTAACTTTTAGAAGACAGAATTACATAGAAAAATGAAATTGGAATTACGTAAATAAGGAAAAACCCTCCACTTTATAAAAAGACACGGCCATGCCTATCTCAAGGATGGTAACACAAGAAGTCCTGCAGCAATTTTCAATAACCAAGAACAAAAATCATCCTAGACTAATCGGGATATCATATTTATGTCAGTTAGTCCTTCCTTCCTTGAACTGAAATGTCTCACTTAGAAATCCAAAGATCCTGTTTCAATTCCATAACTGATAACCAACTTGTTCAGATCATCAATTTTCCATTAAAGAGCTGCTGCAGCTCTCTTTACTCCATTAAAGGCTTTCTTTTTTTCTCCATATAAATTCTAATAACTAGCTATACAGCCTCATATACCAACTTTCCCTTCTTCTTCTTCTTCTTCAATTCCCAGTTGCTATACTCAATTTGAAGATTAAAGATTTAAAATAGAGAGACAGAGAGAGAGAGAGAAGTAAATAGAAACTGAAATCTGAAAGCCTTACCTCGCCTCCTAGCAGCTGCTTCCCTAAATCGACGGAGAGATCGAATAGATACCTCCCGCCTCAACAAACTGCTTCTTCTAAAACCCTTGAGCTGCATCAATCATTGCACAACTCAATAACTGTTTTATAACAATTGATAACAAAAACAAAACACAAAAAAAAATTATGCGACGGACCTCGTAGCAAGGAGGACGAATTGTTAACAACGAGCCCGAACAAGACGCTTCTAGGGCTTGTTGCGCCCTGCAGCACGATGGACTCAACGTCACCGCTTGCAGCATCTCCGTCGCGAGCGTGCGCAAACCACGAGCAATGAAGACCGTCAAAGCAGTGTGAAGCTTCCGTGTGCTCGGTAGTCGGTACGATTGGGGTTAAAAGGACTGGTATCTTGCGATCGTCTTGACCGCCCTGGTGCCGGTTTGGACCGGACGAGATTTGTGGTCTGGGGTTGGAGAAAGCAGCGACGTCTCTCAAGCTTTACACGTGTGCCTTTAAATGTGACGCTATTGCTTATATGACATACTTATGGAGTTTTTAACACGAGGTTTTAAGAGTCGTATACTAATTTACTAAAATAATAAATTTATTTTCGTTAAAATACTGAATTACGGTTATATTGATTGTAAGATTTATTATTAAAACATATCACAAATATTTTTATACAATATGTTTTATTAAAACGATAAATTTGACTTTTTTAAAGTATAAATTTGGTTTTAAATAAAATAATAGAGTTAATTATGATAATGATAACAATAGAATATATCTTAAAATTAACACAATAAATATTTTACGGAAAAATATAAAAACAATTATTAATAAAAACTTAGATGAGAAACTCAAACAATAAAATATTTTATTAAAACATAAATCAATTCAAATAATAAAATTAGTTTTTATTCATTGGGATAAGACAATAATAATTTATTTTTAAAATAATAAAATAACTATTCAAAAAAATTATAAAATTTCGTGATTATTGGTAGAAATTTTTAAACCACAAGAAACTGTTAAATAATAATTTTTTTATTATTAACATAATGAAACTAATTTTTATTAACTATAATAAAATTAGTTAGGACAATAACATGAATATTTCATGGAAATACAAAATTATGAAAGACGATATATAAACTTAATATTATGAATAAATAAAACAGTTAGAATAAAAATGAATTTGTAACAATAGAGGATTTTTATTAAAATAATATTTTTGTTTTAATTAAAAATAAAATTAGGTGTGATGAAAAATAATAATATTATTAATTTAAAAATAATTAATAAAATAAAATAAGAGAATTCCTACTTCAATTCTTTTGTTAACACTTGTTTTAAATTTTATAACCACACTAATCTAAATTTAAAAATTTATATGTTGCCTTCTTTCTCATATTTTACTTTTTACCTTTCTATGTCTTTACTTCTTTTACGAATCACTTAAAACTATTTAAGTCTCATTAATTTTTTATTAACATCTTTTATAAATCTTATAGGTACCTCATTCTAAAATTTAAAATACATTACTCAATTACATATAATTTCACATTTTACATACAATTTTATGCAATTACATTACTCAATTAAAATCACATGCAAACACCCAAAATAAAATTTTAATTTCATGCAACGCATGAAATCGTCTTTATAATATATATATATATCATGCTCACACGGACAAAATACAAATTCAATCAAGTGCTTAAGTTAGATGTGATTAAAGGATATTCTAAATTGAGGACAACTTAAAAACAGATAGTCGCAGAAAATGGCTATTAATTGTGAGGAACGTTGGTGAGGCGACATCCATGCTTAAGTTAGATGAGCTCCTAGTGTGCATAATTTGAAAGGATGAGCTAATCTTAAAATATATCTTGAATTTTGTGGAGGAATGATATATTTATAGAGTTTAGGACTCTTGAAGATTCAAACATCTATATAGAAGTCTTATGTTATATTACAACCTATAGTCAATTAGGAAATTATATGTAACAGGCTTAAATCCCACATTTTCAACTGTAAACACATGATTCACACTTAAGGGTCCAAGTTGGCATGTAGCAAACTTAGGACGCATGTCCAGATTGGGCAATCAAACCTGAATATATCTATCTTCCACGTTCAAGTTGGCTAGGCTAATTTGGATGTGCCATGTACACAGTTTTTTTACGGGTAATTTCATCAATCAATTCTTAATAAAACCTTATTGTAGTACATACTGCCTTGAAGGACTTTTCGAAAGGAACATTATGTAAAAGAATCAATTGTCATGTTTAGCTCATCTAGGTAGACTTGGATGTGACATGTATGCACTTCCCCTGTCGATCACTTATTGAAACCCATCATATTATATACCTCGTCTAAAGGCTGAAGAGCAAAATAGTGAAGAAATCGACTTTTATGTCAAAGTCACCCTAACTAACCTAGATTTATTCTTTTAGGTTGTTAGTGTTTGATGTCACTTGATGTTGCTTTGCATTACAACATTCTCAAGTTGGTTTGCTTGGTCTCCGTGTAATTAAATGTGTATGTCAAAATATGCTTAAATGAAGAATCACAATGCAAATAAAAATAGCACAAGCTTATACAACCAAATCAATAAGAAAAAGCAATAATAAAAAAGAGATTTATGTACAAAACCCTTAAACGGGAAGAAAAATATCATGGGTTGCCAAGATGGGTAAATCTTCCACTAATTAACTAAATGGGTATTAAAAAAGATTTTGTCATGATATGGAAACATGCGACAACTTGAGAGTCACAAACTATAGAAGACATAAAACATCAAACCAACTAGGTTTAGATATTACCAATAAGAAAAATGTCTTAAGTGAGGAATCTCAAGAATATGTGAGTATTCAAAAAAAAAAAAAAACACTTTTAAAGTTATGGAGAATGATCCTCCAAAAAGAAAAAAGTAATTTATTTTTTTCTCTTCTTTACTTGTCCATTATCTTCTTCTTTCTTCTTGCTCTCTTTTCTTTTTCTCACCCTCAACATTGGACTCTCTTCAACTTTTTTTGCTTTCTGAAATATAACAAAAGACAAGCAGCTCTCTAATATAACCTATCAAATATACGAGTATTAACATTTCATGCTATTTCCTTATTTAACAAATAATATTGCAAAATATTATATTTAAATTTGCAAAGAGGAACCCTACACTAAGCTTGATGTTCTGCATTGCATTTATGATCAAAAACTAACTTGCATAAACTCATTCTCGTGAGTATTCCGCACGATTGAAAATTACATTTGTTTGAATTTTTTGACTAAATAAATTTTCTTACTCCAAAAATTTAACTCCTTAAGCCATGTGTTAAAAGAAGCTCACGATAATCTAGTTTCACAAACTGATTAAAAGATTATATAAATAAACTTAAAAAGGAATAACAATAAAGGCAAAACTTACCTCCTCGTTAATAAAGTAGTTCTTCCTCACTTGAAATAGTAATTTATGGCTTTAAGGGTTCTTCTAATTTCACTTACTTGAAATGTGGTAAAACTGAAGTCTACTATTTTCATTGAAAGAAGTAGAGTGTTGCAGTTATGCATGGGAAGTGATGAAGTTGATACAAAAAGTAACTTCTAGTATGAGCCTTCAAAAAATTATACTCTAACTAGTTTTCAATTCTTCGAAGTATTTGACCACTTTGGTTAAGTTAGAAGTTTTCAAAATTTTCTTATCGCTAAACTACTTGCTTGAGTTTCTTAGGATGAAATTATGTGATCAATTTTAAATATACATAAGTAATCATCTTCAAGACTGAAATGGAGTTAATGACAAATTGAGATTAACTATTCTAAAATTGGTTTTTTGAACTTATGGTAGTTGGACAAGATAAAGTTAATCCTGTGCAACTAATTTTAAATGGACATAACTAATTTTTAATAATTATATATAAAATGACAAAAATGTCATTTTTGTCATTTTAAAATAAGTGTAGTTGATCACATCAAAACTAAATTAATGACAAATTAGAATTAACTATTTTGAAATTGATTTTGTAAACTTACACTCATGAAATGATAGTCGGATAGGTTAAAACTAATTTTGTGTGGTTAATTTTAAATGCAGAGATATCTATTTTTAAGTTTTTATATATAAATTTACAAAAAAAAGCCCTGTTATTTTATGTCTAATTAAAGGGAAAAACAAAATTTTTAATATTTAGAAAGCATAGTTTTGGAATAAGGCCAAAAATGGCCCAATAGTAAAAGTTGTAAAAGGAAAATAGAGCGGCTAAAATCACTTTAAAATTGGATTTGTTCACCCTACTTCCTAAGTTCAACCATTTCACTTTTAAACATTGATATATTCACCCCATATTTTTGTAAAATTTCAAAACTATCTATATTTAATATTTAACTAACCTAACTAATACCATTACTCATCATCTTCACAGTGATCGATAACTCACCCCACCAACAAAACACTGATTTCAGACCAAAAGCCACCGTTTTAGTGTCAAAAACTTAAATAAATCTTTTACACAGGCTTTCAAGAGTTCTTTTATGGCCGTTGCGACACCAAACCTATAGTATTGCGGAAGAAATCTCTTCGCCAGAGTTTAACAAATCTTCGAAAGAAAATTACAGATCTGGTAAGATTCGTAGTTTATTTTTATTTAAAAGTTATTTTTTTCATAATTTTGACGATGTAAGCTTCGATTTTGTATATGAATCATGAGCACTGGGCACGTCATTGCCAATAGAGGGTCTCAGTCCTGTGCGGCCAAAAGTTTGGTCAAAGTCTCGGCCAACAAGGCTAAGATTCTTTGTTCTGTTTTGGCCATGGTGATCGAGACTCATTTGTTCTGTCTTAGCCACCATGGCCGAGACTTTCCTGTTCTGTCTCAGCCAGAAGGGTTGAGACTCTATAAAGAGTCTTAGTCCCTGTTGGTTGAGACTCTCCTTAGGGTTTCTACAATTGGTCAAGACCCAAAGTTGAAAATTGTTTTTGATAGTTTTTTATTCATATGGTTATTTTTATTTGAATATTATAATAAATTAATGATTAGTTCTATTTTTCGCAGAAATTCCACCAAAAAGATAAATGCGTCAAGAAAAAAATCAAGCAATGAGTCAAAAAGTGCATCTTCTTCTAGGCCCCCATTGATGACATCACAAAGGCGAGTTATGGTGGCTACAAGATCTAATATACCTTCAGTCAGTGAAACCTCCTCCTATTAGTGACAAGAAGAAGAAGAAGTTAAAGAATATGAAGCAGGTCAGCTTCATGAAGAACATAAAAAAGTGAATATATTCTTGGACATTTTCTTGGTGGTCCGTCTAATCCGTGAGTTCTTAAGAACTTTAAGTACTATGTTGCTGTTGTAGTGTGGAATAATGAGGTGAATTTTAATCCTTAATATTTTCTTTTCTCAACTGTAAATGTTAATAATAATTTTTTGAAAGAAAAAATTTTTTGAGTGCAGCATCGAGGCCCACTAAAATGTATAAACCATGGGAATATGATCAAGTCTTGAGACCTTGCCTACAATAGTTGATCAATAGATCTGAACTGAGCCTGTTGATCACGTGTTCCAATGGCTATGCTAACAGGATGCTCATATAGGCCTTCGTTGAGAGATGACAGCCAGAGACGAACACATTTCACATCCCATTTGGTGAGATGTTGATTACACTTGACGATGTCTGCATTTTTTGTAGTCCAGTGATGGGCATATCGGTTTCGATAAAATTGATGAAGTTTGATGGCACTGTGCAGTTGGTATGTAAGTGCCTTAGTGTCGCTGAAGAAGAAGCTATTGAAGAGATTAGAATAGCTAAAGGCTGACAATGAGCAAAAAAATGGCTAAGAAATCTCTTTGGTACGTCCAAAGGGAATGCAAATGAATATTATAGTGTTAAAGCAATTGTCAGAGCTTTTCTTTTGTATCTATTAGGCAGTACATTGTTTACTGATAAGAGCGGTATCCGAGTTCACTTCTCTTTTTTTAGCTCTTAAAAAATCGGGACACTATCGGGTCATAGGCATGGGGAGCAGCTACTCTTGCATTTTTGTACCACCAGCTTAGTAGTGCTTCATGAGCTGAGGTATGTCAGATTGCAGAGCATCTCACCCTACTGGAGGTATATTTGTCACCCTTGTAAATATAAAAACTTTGTATTTTGCTATATGCATTTGTGTATAATGGTTGTTTGATTTTTTTATTTCTATAGGGTTGGATATATGACCATTTCTCCTTTAGTTGTCTACGTGTCAATCCTCACTATTACAATAATTTGCCGCATGTTATGATGTGGACCTAAAGGATGGAGATGGGTGTTGATGATGAATACATGTTTACGCTTCACGAACTATCGATCAGCTACGTCCTCATGAGGTAATTAATACATGTTATTGAATTCCTTTAATTATAAGTATTTGGCTTTATTCTTTATGACTTAAGGAACTTGCATCTTTTTCAGGTTTATTGAGATTCGTATAGGGACTCAAGAGAGAGTGCAGCTGTATCGGAGGTGGCTTTTTACATTGGGCTTATTAACTGCTTAGACATTGTAGAGTCATGCCACCCCGATAGATTTCTTCGACAGCTAGGATATGTACAATCAATACTTGACGCTCTCCAGCATCAATGTAACACCCCCAGCTCCCGTTCTTTCTCTATCACATACGTCATAGGTGACGTGATGGTCTCGTGGCTTGAGACGTCATTTCTTCTGAATGCAGTCAGTCCTGCTTTCTATCTGAGAACTGGGGATATTACCTTTTCTTCTCTTCATTTATCTGTTAGTTTTAACAGTTCATATCCAAAAGATAAAATTTAAATACAATACATCTGAAAACATCACTTCATTATCAGAGTTATGAATAATTTTGTGGGCTCCATAAACATCTTTTGATAATACAGACATTTGACATAATCAGATCTTACAATACACATCATTTTCTACTATCATGTACACTGTCATTAATTTACATTGATCTGTTGAGGCATCGTTTTCAATAATTCCCTGAAAAAATGATTGGGTGAGCTCAAGAACCCAGTGGATCATACACAGTACATCCATAGCATTATTTAAACTAAACACTGAACATGCAAACACTTATCATCCATTAGGCGTTTC